>MPUH01000040.1:0-142923 GCA_001970955.1 Stentor coeruleus
GAGGTTTCCCTGGAGAGTTTGGCAACTCTCCAGAAAAACCGAAATCCTAATATCATTAAAATAAAATCTAATTATCCTAAACTCTTATCTCTTAAAATCCCACATAAATTTTCTTTATCCTTTTTTTTTTAGTAAAAATGAAATCACAACTAAAAGAGTCATGCTCATTAAAAAAACTTACTGAATCTGCAGATATGGAAAGTACAAGAAGTTGTGTAGTGCCAATTATGAAAAAAGTTAGGTTTATATTAAGTGAATGTTCAACAAGGAGACTAAGTCTTTATTTGGATGATGATTTTTATAAAACTCAAGGCACTTTAAATGAGAAATTTAAGACTTTATCAATCGATAAAGAGCATTTATTTGATGAATTAGCTTCTTTAAAGGAAAAAATTCAAGAAATAAACTCTCAGCTTGATACTAGCTTAGAAGAACTAAAGAAAAAAGAGGAAAAGAACAAAATGCTAATTGGTATTATTAAGAAAATTGAACAAAGGGCTTTGGTAACTGAAGACAGTTTTAAAGAAAAGCATCAAAGTTGGCTTTGCATAAATTCTTGCTTAATAGTATAAATGGTCTAACTAATCTAACTAAAAAGTTTATCATAATCATACATTTTTAATATCCATATCTTTTCTATTATAAAAAGCTGATTAAAGCTGATTTTTATGACAAGCTATTTTATTTATCATGAAAACCAATCTATAAAACTTATCTTGCATATAAAAAATACATAATATATAATAAACCCAATTTCCCATGATTTTTACACTTAATCCATACATAAAATGCACATTATCCAACACAAAATAATATTCTCCTATAAATCTTATAAATATTTTCCTTATACATAATCATTATACATATTCCTTCTATCCAAAAACAAAAAACCCCATTATTTTCCTAAAACCCCTTAACCCCTTCACTTCTTTCCTAAAACTTTAATAATCATATTTTCTCTCTTCAAACACCCTTTTAAACCTACCTAAAACCCAAAAAACTTTTCTTTAATCTCCATCTTCTTATCCATTTACACAATGGTAAAAGCCACTTAATATCAACTACATGGATAATTTCATAAATTTCTCTTTTGATTATAATGGGTAATTGTTGTGATACAATCGAGTCTCACTTAATAGAACTAAACCTTTATGAAGACCAAATTAGTACAATGGCTTATAGTCATGAACAAAGTAACTGTGATGACCTTTACGCAACAGGAAAATATGATGAAAAAATAATGAGGAAATATTTCAAACATCGTAAAAACAACAGCAAGTTAAACACTATTATCGAAGATAGGCAAGAAGATTCTTCAACGCCTTTGTTTTTTTATCATAAGAAAAATAATTAAGTATAAAAGCATATTTTGATTATACATAGATTGCAGATAAGATTATAGATTAAAACATACATATCTTAAGTATTTATATAGGGAACATTTTTTTATGTTAGGGATTCGAGGCCTGCCGGCCATTTATTTGATTTCACAAAGGTAATATAATTGATTTTTATTTCAAATATGAGCTATACTGAAGCTTCATCTGATTTTCAAGAGTCTCTATTTATTTTACGTCAAATATCTTTACAAGGTTCAATTTCAGAGCTTTGGAACCGAAGTCCTCAAGGAAAACCTTTACTACTAAGAATGCAATCAATGCTCCCACAGTTTAAAATCACTTCTGAGGTATTAAAACAGCTGTGGACTCTCAGTAGTTCTGAGAATCCTAAAAATTCAAGTGTCTGTACATCGTATAAATATAGCCCTGAGCATTTTCTCAGTCTTAAAGTTACTGAAGTCCACAGCGTAACTCGCGGGCAAGTCATCCCCCCAGCTGATTATTTACTGTATTTATCCCCACAAACTCCAGGTATAAGTCCTGAAAGGTTGAAATCTGAAGAAAAACATTTTGAAAAAATGATGAAAAGTATAGAAAGGCATATAATACGAGAACAGTTTTTAGAACCTTTAGATATATGCAGGACTTTACTCATTTTTGCCGCTGATAAAATATCTCAGAAACTCCAAATTAAATGTGAAATTTTACACCCATCAGTGTCTTTTCAATTCACTCCGATTTCCCCGCTAAAGCTTGTATCCACACCGTTAAGTGTTAGATTAACTCAAAATAAGCCAACACAAAATAAGCGCGAAAAATTCCAAGCTGGATATTTGACTATGGATCAAGCAGGTCGGGTATTACCAATGCTCCCATCTGATCCGTTAGCTTATAAATATCCTATTGTTGGTATATGGGTTACTAATATTCCAGAGTCACAGAATATTAAAGCATGTCCGATTATGCATCCACTTGTATGGGCTAATTGTGTGCAGTTTATTGAGAATACAAATATAAAAGATAAAATTTCACCTTGTCTTGAGGATAATTCGTTTTTGTTTTTGCATTTCGCTGGAAAACCGAAGTTTTATGAAGCTTGCACACTTGATAACCCTTGTTGGAAAACATCGAAGTTTTGTACTGAGATTGCTAGGGAAGATGGGTGCTTTAATCCTTGCTATGCAACTTTTATCAGAGAAGATCAATCGAGTAGTTCACTGGAAATGTCGATTAATTTACCTAGGGCTATAAATACATCTTATGCACCAAGCGGAAGTTTTAGAGTGAATATACCCCCTTCGTATTCTAAACCTCCAAGACAAAGCTCAAGTCCATTAGGGGCTATGTCTAACCGATCCTCAGAAAGTTTCAAAGGTATGTTTTCCCCTAACGCTGAAAGGATAATCTCAGATCAAAACAAGAAACTAGCTGAGCTACAACAGCAAATCTTAGAACTCCAAGCACATCTTTTCAATAACAACACTCCTAAATGTAAAAGACAAACATCTGTAGGAAGTTTCCAAAGTTCATTTACCCCTAATCATTTTACTTCAAACCCTCAGCCAGACAAACAATATTCAAATGCTGAAACAAGTTGTAGAGAACTATTCCAAGAAACCCCTCGGCTTAAAAAGTCTATATCAACAACAGCAGATATTGGATTGATTCAAAAAAATAAAGATCTTGAAAATAAATGTAATAAAACACCAAAAAATAAGTTTCAAGAAACCCCAACACGTAAAAATCAAAGTTCAAATCCAAATGAGATGATAAATATTATGGATTTAAATAGTAAAATTGGGGATAAAAAAGTTGAAGCTTCTGAGAAAAAAACTGTTTATAATCCACTTAGGTATAGTAATACATCACCTGAACCTTCACCACAGCCATATCAAATAAAACCAAAAGTTCCACAGAATGAAAGCGATAAGTCTATTTACGTACCTAAAATACAATATGATTCTGGAAGTGAAAGTAGTTGTGATAATGAAGAAATTGAAGCAGTAGAAAGGAAGTATTTATATCAAAACTAGATAATTAATTGTTTGTGATTTAAAATTTTATTAAAGACTTTAGGATTTTATATGTATTTGTATTATTGATTAGGTGTGTGCTTGTTAGGTTTTATAGTTAGATTTATATATTAAAACAGATGCTAATTTTTAATATGACTAATAATAAACATACAAACTTGAAACTAGTTAGTAACTATAAAAAAATGCCTATCTTTAATTATTATCACAAACTCATAAAATCTCAATCCTAATTCTTATCAATCAAAAATAAAACTAGTCAAACCAATACTTATCCTATTAAAAAGCTTTAAAAAATGTCATTGTTCATGCACCCAGTCCTTAAGAGCTTAGCTGAGCGTAATATAAGAATCAAAGTTACTCTTAAAAACGATATAATCATAACAGGGCGTTTAACATACGTAGACTCCAATCTAAATCTCCAATTAAGTGACTGTTCAAGCGAAAGTCCCTACCTCGGTGGTCTAATAAAATGTTTTATTCGTGGGAGTTCCACAAAATTCATCTCCCTAAGCCAAGACGACTGTTCATACGTTTTATTCGAGCAACTAATACAAAAAGAAGGTCAGTTCGTCTAAGCCACTCACTAAACAAATTCTTAGGTATAATAATTAAATGTCCTCATCAATAAGAAGACCTCCAACAAAAATTCAAAGAAAAGGTAGGACTGAGCTTACTGAAGAACAAAGGCAAGAAATCAAAGAAGCCTTTGATCTTTTTGATACCGATGGATCAGGGAGTATTGATTCTAAAGAATTAAAAGTTGCCATGAGAGCTCTTGGTTTTGAACCACGTAAAGAAGAAGTTAAAAGAATGATAAGTGAAATGGATAAAGACGGCTCTGGGACTATAGAATATGGAGAATTTGAAGAGATGATGGCGGCTAAAATGGCTGAAAGAGACCCTCGTGAAGAGATCCTTAAAGCATTTAAGCTTTTTGATGATGATAATACAGGGAAAATATCTTTTAAAAACTTGAAAAGGGTTGCAAGAGAACTTGGTGAGACTATGACTGATGAAGAACTTATGGAAATGATTGAAGAAGCAGATAGGGATGGAGATGGGGAGATAAGTCAGGAAGAGTTTTTGAGGATTATGAAGAAAACTAACCTTTTTTAGATTTATGATTATAAGGGACATTGGGGTTAGTTTTATGAATATAGAAAATTTAGATATTTTTTAGATGATATTAGAAATACTTATAATGGATTATTGTTTATAGAATAAAGTTTTTATAGGTTTTTGCATATATTTTACTAAATGGACTATGAAGCACATATAAGAGTGATTATGTTTGGTGATAGTAACTGTTCAGATAGAGAAAATACGTATTTTTTGAAGGATTATTGCATTGATGAGTTTTGTATTGCCCTTTTACATCAATTAAGCCTTGTGTATTTGCATAGATTAGACTTTAAGAGTTTAGTTAGAGATGTGCTTTTTACGATAAAGGATGATTATGCTAGAGATTTTAATATTAAAGAGAAGGGGAAAGTTACAGAGAGTTTTCAAAGGTATTTGGGAAGATGTGAAAGTAATAGGAAACCTATGGTTGATGAATTTAAGGCCGAATTTCGGAAGGCTTTTATTGGGTATACGATGGCTAATTCATTGGCTATTAAGAAACATACGGAGGAAGATATTCTTAATTTGACTAAAAAGCTCAGGATCACGCTGATTTATATGATTGCAGGAGCTAATTTTAACTGGAGGATCTTTAATTACGGCGAGCCAATCTGTGTTATTTTCAAAGAAAAGAATGGTAGATATAGTTCAATCAACAGTGCACACCTAAGTATCTCTAAAACCTCAGACCCAAACAACCCAAAAAATTATTTCTGGCCCATCTCATGGAATCCGTCTCTTCCCAAAAACATAGATTTTATCAAAAAATTTATTTCTAAAGTTATCGCATATAAAAACACTGACCAAAGCATCCAATACAAAATCTTTGACTTTCTTAAACAATATCCCTGGCATTTCGATTTATTCAAACCTTATTTAGAATTCTTAACAAAAGCAAATGGATATTCTATTTATTCTATGATAAGGGCTATTGACCCAGAAAAAATATACTGCCGATTCTGTTTCCGTCATATCCCCAAAACTGAAACTTGTTTTACCTGTTTACTTAAATTAGGCTATATATCAGAGCTTCGCAAGCAAAATTGTAAAGCCTGCAATAAACCTATATCTTCATTACCTTTTATTACTTATGGTCTAACTATCATTCACCATACTTGCTTTGGTTATAAACCTCTTAATTAAACTTTTTATCTAATAATTCTTCTAAGAATATCGAAAAATGTAAAAGTATTTCTGGTTTAAATCGGAAAATTGGATATAATTTGTAGTTTATTTGATATTGACCTTGTTGTAATTGAAGTTGAAGAGATTTAATTGTTGGATACTGTTTTAATAACATCAGAAGACCCTTTATGAGAATGGCTAAGATTTTTAAAGGTAGTATTTGAACTTATGGAATCAATTAGTACAGAAACTGTCTTCTGAGATGCTTAAGGAAAAGATACTAGGGATAAAATACTAGTTGTGTATTCTGTTAGTAATTTATTTAGGGTAAATTGATTTAGATGAAAAGAGTTGTAGGGAATTGCTATTAGAAAATAATAGATTTTTGTAGGAATTTAGTATAGGTATTGAAAATTGAAGATAGTTTAGAAAGATAATATTTTAAGCTGTTAGTATTTTTACAATACACAAATGATATAACAAAAGCGCTAATCTTCTTATTACGAAATCATTCCTCTAAAACTCAATCTTTACCTTTCTAAAAAAATCTATTACCTATATTATTAAAAACAAAAAAAATGCCAAAAACACTTTCTTCTTTATCCTAACAAAAATTTCAACCTAAAATCTTTATCTAAAAGTTAAATCCGGCCCAAAAAACCATCTAAACTTTAGCATCCCTCATTAAAAACCCACAATAAAAATTATCAAAATTCCCAAACCCAAAAGCTACTATTTTCCTAAAATATTAATCCAAATCCTAACATTCAAATAAAAAGCATATATGCCCACAGGAAAGACTTTATATAAATTATTTTTGTGGAGTATCTAAGTCTATTCCTCTAAGCTGAAATCTTTTTCTTTGGTTGTTGAAGTAACTCACATGAAATCTACCTTTTTCATCATACTTCCTTTCAGCTGGAGCTAAGTATTTCATCGCATGCATTTCATATTTCTTGTTTTCAATAAATTTCTCGTATTTCTTGTTCAATAGTTGCATTTCGCTGTATGCTTTTACTTCAGCTGCACACTTCTTGGAACCTACTCCATTGACTGCCCAGCATTGTACCATGAGTTCTTCAGCTTCAGAAACTTCTTTTAAGCTTCCGGGAATAATTTTTTTCATGATTCCTTTGACTATTCGCTTGTAAATCATATGTGGCGGAGCTCGTCCCATAATTTTTATATGTAAAAGTTTGAATGTGTATATAAGAATTTGGAATGATATTATTTCATAGGGTTTTCAATCTATAAGTTTATAGTATTATTGTGTTTAGTAATTATATTCATTTTTTATAAGTCAAAATATATATAATAAACTTTACAATTCTCATAACATCTCAACATCAACTTATTATAAAAATATAAACTTATCTTAAAGCATTTAATTATCCCAATCAACCTTTAAAATATCACCCATATAATAATCTAATTCCAAGAAACCAAGCTCATATTCCCTTTTCTTTAATAAAAATCAAACCCACTTCAAATCTCATAAAAAAAATTCAACACCTTCCATCCAATTTACTATCTATAAAAATTTCTCATATAAAACAATCAAGGTTCATCTTCATTACACAAATATAAATAATGCGATTGAAGAACTTCAAACGTCTCCTGAATAGTCTCATCATTAAACTCGACAATAAATACAGAATCAGGAACAATCTGTGGAATCATCGATTCAGTCTTAACCCTATTCATTGTACCAAAATGCGAGGTAATATTACTATGTGATCTTCTTAAACCATCAAAAATAAACTCAAGTTCTTGAACTCTAGTTAAGCTAATAACAGAAACCAAATCTGATTTTTTTTGAGATTTCTTAGTTTTTGGTTCTACAGCAACAGTTTCACCCCAACAGTCAATCCGTCTTTTAGCTTTCCATTCGACTTTTGCAGGTTTATAAGTTTGTGATTTCCTTTTTAAAAAACTATGTCTTGGTTTTCGGCCTTCAAACTGCATATCTAAAACAGCTAAAGGTTTATTTTGAGTATTTTCACTTTTCACTATTTCTTCAAAAGTGTCAAAAACTGACTCTTTTAAAGGTTTTATTGGTTTGTTGTCTTTGTTATAATCTTTTATAGGCTTGATTTCATTAGTTTCTTCTGTTTCATATCTAAAATCATCAGGTTCTTCATTAAAATCATCAGCTTGGGTAGGGTTTTTTAGTTTTGAAGTCACAGTTTTTGGGTTGTATTTAGCGTTTTGGCCTCTTCGGAGGAA
The DNA here is from genome assembly GCA_001970955.1 of Stentor coeruleus. Taxonomy (NCBI): domain Eukaryota; phylum Ciliophora; class Heterotrichea; order Heterotrichida; family Stentoridae; genus Stentor; species Stentor coeruleus. The sequence goes on from MPUH01000040.1 coordinate 7,850, forward strand.
GTTTTTGAAAGTTTTTTTTGGTTTATCTACTTCGATAAACTCAGGTTCTTCAGGGATTTCTGCAGTTTTTACTGGTTCATCTTCTCTAGATTTTATAGGGCTTGGTTTTTCTATTATTGGTAAGTTTTGTGCTTGAGAAGCATTTGCTAAAAGTTTTTCCTTTTTTTCATTTGCCGACATAAAAGACTCTAATACTGAGATTTTATGAGCTGGGCCTTGGGGTTTTAAATAACTGGCTGTACGGTAAAGCTTTTGTATTTCTCGAATAAGTTTAGATTTCATTATAGGAATCTGTCCTGAGACTTGGGTGCTAAGTGAGGAAGTTTGTTCTGAGTTTAGAAGCTCGGTTTTTAAAGAAGTTAAGTCAGATATCCCTGTTATCAAATACTGGATATCGCGATTTTTCATGATTTTCCTGATTTTCCACCCTTTAGCCAGTGCTAATATATAGCATTTCGCTCGACTCCTTTCATTTATCATAACCTCATAAGCATTTCTAACCTTAAACCCTCTCCACACTTTCTGTATATAAATAGCTGAGTATTCCCTAAACATCTCCATAATCTGCTGTTTTTCTTTCTTCCTAAACAACACCCAAATCCTTAAAGCTCTTAATATTTTATAAGGGGCAAAAAGTATTTTAATCCTCTTAGCAATCTCTCTAAGTTTCACAAGTTTCATTTTCCTTAAATACCTTTCCCATAAAGGGATAAATTTCTTCCTTTGTAGCCATCCTCGTATAGTTTTTTGTATTTTTATTGCAGACTTTTTCCTTTTTTCCATCAAAATTTCTTTTTCCTTAGCTTTTTGTTTGAATTCCAACAACTGAGCCTGTTTCGTGAGTTTTTGTGTTTGAGTTTTTGTTGATAAAGTATTTATTAAAGTTCTATCAGGATTTATGAACTGGTCATATGATATTGGCCCTGTTGACATAAGTTTAGGATCTTTTATTGTATAAGCAAATGATTCATTTAATTTTAAAGGATTGGCTAAGGTTGTTGAAGAATATGCTGGAGATTTACTTCTAAAATTTGGCCCGGTGTAAGTGTTTTGGAGAGGAATATTTTGTGATGAATAAAGTTGTGGATCTTGGATGTTACGAATTGGGGATTTACTTTGGGTTCCTGGGTGGAAACTAAGAAAATTTGCTGATTGGTAGATGCTTTGGGCGGATTTGTAAGTGTTCATAGGCTTTTCGAAGAAATATTCGAAAGGAGGTGGCTTGCTCATTTGTGTTATGGATTTATATTAAGGTTTTGGCAGTCAGAGAAAAGAGGGAAAATGGAAAATGGAGATAGGGTTGAAGGCTTAAGATTAGATGATGAGGAAATTTTTGGATTCGATACTTGGAGATAGAAAATACTTTTGATTTGTGTAGTTTTTTTGAATGTTTATATGACTTAGGCAATAGAATTATTAGAGTTTTTTTTAAGTAAGATTACATAAAATAACTATGAAATTATAGACAATCATTAATAATACTCAAAGATAAAATCACACATAAAAGTTTATCATAAAAAGTTTTAAAAGTATTTAGTTAAGTGATGATTTTTACTAAAACTTTTTAAATAGAAACTAAAGAAGAGAATTTCGCATAATAGCTGAAATCTAGAAAATATTTTTAAGTTATTTTACTAAAGAGCACTATCACAGATTTTAGATTTTTATTATAAACAACAACTATAATATTCAGAATATGATAATTTTTATGTTAATACATAAAAGAAAAGTAGATTTCAATATCCACTAAAACACAAACTTATATCAAAAATAAATCCCAAAAACCAAAAATTAAATCACATCCTCTCTCATATCTTAATTTCAAACCACAAAACTCAATACCATAAGTTTCAATTTAAAATTCATATTATAATATTCTCACAATTATCAAATAAAACCCATCTCATAAACCAAAAAAAAAAACCCTAATCATCATTCATAATCCAAACATTGATCAACCCACAACCAAATTTTCCTATATCTCAAAACCAATCATATTCCAAAAAATCACCCCTATTCTTAATATCTACATTCAAATTATAATCATAAACACACAAATTCTTATTAAAAAACCCAACCTGCTAAATTCTTAGTATTTTTTAAATCATGATTTTCTTCATATTTTTACCCCATCAAATCCTAAAGCTAAGAAAAATATGAATTCAAATTCCGTTACTTCTCGTAAGCATTTAAAATCCTACCATTCACCAACTCCAACAAAAGCAAGAATCCACCGAGCCTCAACCTTACTAGCAAAAAAAATCTTTGACGCTTCATTCATCCGTGCTCCTTTAACCCTATTAGAACGCTCAATAGCAATAAAAGATCTAAAAATGCCAAATTGCATAAGAACCCAAAGTAGAAAAAAGCATAGCCATGATACAAAAGAACATTTGATTATGGAAAACCTTACAAATATAATCAACTTGCCTAAAATGCCATTTGGTAAACATACTTCATATAACGAAGAAAATGATTTTGTTAAAAAACATATACTTTTAAGTGATAAACCACCAACAGATGATCAAGTGGTTGATATGAGGAAAGTTAGTAAAATGATGAGGCTTAAAAAGAAAACTCAGAATAAAAATATTATTTCTATGATAAATAGGAATATAAAACATAGTACTAATAGTATTGAAAGCGATTGGAGTAGAGGTTTACTTGAAAGTTCTAAGCAGAAAGTAGATGATTTTGGATGGCTGAAGAAAAATACTCCAGAAATGCTGTTTTTAGGTTGCAAATCAGGAGTTTGTTCACCGAAGTTAGTTGATGAAGATGGGTGGAGATTTAAAGGGTTGATTAGTCCTAAAAGCCCTTTGAGTTATTGTAAAGAGAATTTAAGGAATACCTCTTTTTCTATAAGTAGAAATAGAAGGATAAGTTAATGTGTATGATTTTATAATTTGATAGGTGAATATTTTAGTTTAAAGGGATGAGTTTGTTAGGATTATGGTTGATGATTTTATTTTGGGATAGATGAGAGTATGAGGGTTTATGAATATCGATTGGGTTAAGTGGGGGGGAATGTATAGGTTTTATATGATAAATAACTTTGGTATACTTAAGAATAAAGAATGATCATGGAATTAAGGTATCCAAAAATTAAAAAATGATAGTTTTCATAGTAAAAACCCATCATCAAACTCTTATGCCTAACTTCAAAATCAAGTATTTAAAATTCACACTTTTACATACATACCTAATTGCATATTCCAAAAAATACAAGTAATTAAATAGTCTTATTTTCTTCGTCTTAATTCATTAATAGTTTTAGTAAGGGCTTTAAGTTCCTCTTCAATCTGAGTCAAATGCTGAGCCGTGACCGTATTAAACGAGTTATTTTTTTCTCCAAACTTATGCAAAATAGTTTCCCTAAGCCTTTCAACTTTAGCTTTAAGCCCGCCTTTATTTTTAATCTTTTTTTTCCCACACAATTTTTCTAACTCAATTTCCTTTCTTATCTCAACAACTTCCAACACATCAATAATTTCTTGAAGATTTTCATTGTTCTTCATAGACTTTATCTGAGCCAATTTTCTAAATTCCCCAGCCGTATCTGGGAATTTTTCTAAAAAAATCTGTAGCAAATGTTCACTCATAACTAAAAGTTCACAATAACAATCAGTAATAGCCGAGAATTTCCTTGGATTTTTTTCCAAAAGTTCAATTTCCCCAAAATAAGACCCTGTAATCATAGTTTTAAACGAAATTAAACTTTGACTATACAAAAAACTAACCCTTCCCTGACCTATAAAATATATTCCAGTCGGATGTTCCGCTTTTTTATATACAAATTCATTTTTGCTAAGCATAATCATATTAAGCCTTGGGACAATATCAATAATTAGAGCAGCATCTTGTGCTTGAAAAAAAAATATTTTTTTCGGTAACTCATTATGCATTCCCATAGCAATATCGTATCTAAAATTTTTAGGCATTTGTGATATCAAATCAATTCTCCTGATATCTTCCATTACTTCATTTTCTCCATTGTTTTTACTAAATCTTTTCATTGATCTAGTAATGCTTTCAGGTAACATACAGTCTGTGGCGAATTTATCTATTAGACTAAGTTTTGCGTTAACTTTTATAGCTTTTGCATCTATTGATGTAATGACTGAACTTAATGTACCGACTAGAAATGAATAAAACCCTATGCCGAAAAGCATTAGAATCATACACATGATCATTTCGGTTATAGTGTTTGCATGTATATCACCAAAACCTACAGTTGTTACAACGGTAAATGTAAAGTATAAAGCTCGTAAATAAAGCATTAATTCAGAATCATCTTCGAAACCGCCACGGGTTATCCAAGTGTCTGGACTAAAGTTATCGATTTTAGCAAAGAAATACCATAAACATGCATTTATATGTGCCATGATTAGGATTACAAAAACTGTCGCTATAAGACGACTTGTCCCTTGGTAGTTAAGCATAAGATCCTGCCAGTATTCCATTGTGTCGGAATCAGAGAAATGCTCTATGATTTTTAGGATTTTGGAAGCACGGAAAATTCTGATGATTTTTGTTATTCGGATCATCCGAACATAAGCATTTGGCCTTGAGCTTGTAGTATCAAACATATAAAAAGGAAACACCGAAAACAAATCAATAATAAACATACCCTTCAAATAATTCAAGATAATTTTCTTCCTCCTCGCCACAAGGACTTTATTCGAATCCACATACGCAGAGTTAAGCGTGATCATTATATCCAAAAAGAACAAAAAGTCGACAACAACTTCAAAAATAAACAAATTCGTCCAAGGTTGTTCATCTTGAAAAGCAGTCACCCAAGGCATGCCAATAAAAACATAAAAAATCAGCAAAATGATTAAAAAATTCCAGTATTTTTTAAATGTTGTATCAGGGAAAAATAAATACTCTTCCCAACTGCCATGTTCAATAATAGTATCATTAATTGTATCAAAACTCTTAGCACAAATATTAGCATTTATAGTAAAAACCCCTTGTCCTATAGTATGAGAGTTTATCCCATATTCATGGATATCTTCAATTATTTTTTTCCATAGAAGTAGTCCTCTAAGTTTTATACGTGCTTTATGGAATAATTGTTGTGCTTTTTTGTTTTTAATTGGTTGCTTCATAAGATATTCACGTCTTCTATAGGTTAAACTTAAGTGATAATCTGAATTATGTTCAGGTTCGTTAGTTATGGTGATTGCTTTAGGGACTTCTTGATCAAAAGTTGGTAGGACTTGGTATTTTGTATTTGAGACTATTTCTAGAAGGTTTCGCTTTTTCTGTATTGGTCCTGGCAATAATTTTGTCATTTTTATAATTTATTTGCATTAATAAGAAATCTTTGGTATGGATTTTTATAGGATGATATAAGAAATTTATAGGCTTTATTATAGTTTTTTATATAAAAAAGGGTTTTGGGTTTTAGGTTGATGATTAAGGGTTTATAGGTTTGGGACTTGTAGGATTAAAGTGTTAAAGATAGGGGTTTTTGTTTTAAGTTATTGATGTTTGAGGATTATGTTGTGAAGTTTGGGTATTGAGGATTTTTAATTAGGGGTTATGGTATAGGATGATTAGGTTGGAGAGGTAAAAGTTTATTATTAGAAAAAAGGAGAATTTATATGGGTAGTTGAATTATTATCATTGATAGTTAGTTATTTAGCTATAGGGGATGTGAAAGTGTGTGTAGAAATTATCCTTGAGTTAAATACAAATGATAAGGATTTTCTTAAAAATAAACTTTATTCCTTTATTGTATAAAAGCCATTATAAAATATTACATTTTTTAATAAACCCTTTTTTATGTTGGAATAACTATATCGTATCATAAAATCAAAATTATTATCTAAACTTGCGATTTATATTCTTATTAGTTTTAAACTGGATTTCTACACAAACTATTAAATCTATTATTCATAGCTTCAGTGCAAATAAGATAAATAATCCTACTTGATTTTGTAGTATGGAGGATATGGAAAGTAGCTAACTTAAAATTATTAATGAAGTTTGATTAGTTAGTATTGAATCTTTAAATAAATAAGGGTTTTCATATTTTTAATATCTAAATTTTGATTGCTGATTACTAGGATTTTTGATGTAAAAATAGTTAAAGTATGATTGCTTTAGTCTGATTTCATCTGAGGCTAATCGTTTTATTATATATTCACTTATCCATTTTCACAGTATTTTCCTAAACGAACTGATAAATGTGGAACTTGATCTTCAGCATTTTTGTAGAGATCAATAAAAATATTATTTATAAGGCGTACTAATTAAGTTTACATAATTTATAAAAAAGATCTAAGATGGTTTATATATTGCAAATATTCCTTATTGGTAAAAGTTTTACTAATAAAAATAATTCTATGATTATTGGAAAACATGCTAAAAAGTCTTCAAAAACTTAATTTTAACTTAAGTATAAAAGTTTTTTCTATTTAAATAATTTATAGGAATTTATTGCAAAATTTATAATTTTCTTAACGATGGAAATGGAAATTACAGATGAAAGTTCATCTGACTTAGAGGTAAAATAATAAAAGGTTTCAATTAGATCCTTATATCTCGTAGAGAAATTGAAAAATCAAAGACTTACTAAGCAAAATTCCAAACGTATCTAAAAAGAAGTATCATCAAAAAAAAAACAGAAATAATCAATCTAAATCTATGCATACAAAAACTATTATTAGCAGAGAATATTTGCAAAAACTCAAATAATTTCATATATTATTTTTATCCTTACATAATTACCAACAGCCTCTCAGCCAAAAATCCTTAAATAAACCAACCACTAAAAAAAAAACTACATTTTCACTATAATCCACGCTTATAAAAAAACTATACTTTCATATAACTTACAATTAAATTCCAAAACCTAAAATCTTCTCAACCCAAAACCACCTTACCTAAAAATAGCATTATCTTTTTATATCAGTCCTCATCAAAGTTTCTCCAACCTTAAGCATCATCCCATTATAAATTTCATAAAAATCTTCAGCAAAAAGCCATGTGCCATTAGTACTTATTTTCTTCCCATCTCCATCTTGCATATACCACCAGCCATTAAAAGTTATCAAACAATGATACCTCGAAAGACTACTATCATCAAACCTAATTGTACAATCCGACATCCTTCCAATAGTAATCGGGCTTTCATTAGGCATAAACTTACTATTTATTTCTTACAATTTTTGATCAACTTTAGGTCCATCAATAAACCTTAAAGTAAGTTTTGGTGATGTACTATGTTCAATAACAATTATCATATGTGAATCCCCAAAGGATATTATATAATTGTTTTGTAATGCTAATGGTCTTGATAAGCGAATAAATGTTCCCATACCATCACCAAGGTCTTTAAGAAAATAAGACTCATTTTTGTAATGGATCATGAAATGACGTTTGCCGATACCTTTCTCGCTTTGAGGTAAAAGAATGTCGTTAATTATTTTCCCATCTTCGTAATAAAGAGAACCTGCATATAAACACCCATCTCCTGATTTAGTCCTATCGCTATTTATAAGACCTATTGGACTAATGTTGTAGATTTTTCCAGGCTGCATTCCTTTGCTTTCTATGATTACTAGATTCAAAAACACTTCTTTTTTTTCTTGCCCAAGCCCTAGTTTTGGTACTTGAGATGATGTGATATCGAGTTTATTTTTGTCTTCTAGATCCATACCATCGTTATTTGAAATGTCTGAAGCGAAACAACACCTACGTCCGAGATTTGAGAAGAACTTCCGAAAGGTATCCATTTAAATAAGAGTTTGCTACCTTTATATATGATATGAAAAAGTTCTGAAAAATTTGAAGAATAGAGGATTGAAGGTGTTGGGCGCTTTTATGAGGGTTTAGGGTTGCGAAGAAATTAAGATTTGATAGAAAGAGAGGTAAATATTGATGAAAGTTTAGAAATATGTCTAATTAAAACTATACATCATTTTTATTATTTCAATATCTTCATGTTCCAACACAAATTTTTCAACTTAATCTTATAATAATTTAATGCAATCTTATATTTATAAAACCTCAAATCAAAGGAACATCTGCAAAGAGCCAAAAGCATAAACTTATTATTATACAATAAGCCTAAAGTATTATAGTTAAATGCAAATTCTCTCTTATTATAGCAAGATGATTTTCTTTAATAGTTTTTGCACCAAAGGCACTATTCATCAAGTCTATCACAAATAAATCTTCTTACAACAAGTTAAGTATTACTTTTTAAAATAGCAAATTATATATCAAAAAAAGTATAAAAACCTATTGATTCAATTCTCTTTTATCCTAAAACCCTTAATTATCTCAAACTATCCTTTTTACACTTAAATATTTTCTTAGATTTAACATAAAATCAAAAGAAACTTAAATTTCCTTTCATAATAAATGGATACAATTTCATGTCTAGACGAGCCTCTACTCAAAGACTTGAAAATTTCTTCTGATGTCGAACTCAAAGACCTCTCAAAAGTAAATCATCATATGCCAACCGAGTTGAAAAAGTGTTTTAATCGCGAGCATCACGATATAAAATACACCCAAGATCTCATCAACTCAGTTGAATCATTGGAAAATTTAGATTCCTACATAACATATTATTCATCATTTAGAGAAATTAATACTTTTGATTTTCACCCTGATTTAATACACTTTATTTATTCTGGTTATGAAAAGAGTATAAAAATTTGTAGTCTTATGCCAAATTTCGAACCTATAAAACTTAATGGGCATAACGATGAAGTATTAAGAGTATGTTTTAGTTTAGATGGTGAACTTATAGCCTCATCATCAATAGATAAAACTGTTATAATTTGGTCATTTACTAATAGATGTCTTTTACATACTTTTAAAGAACACTCTTGTTCAGTATATGATTTAAAATTTACTAATGATAAAGAATATTTAATAGGTACTTCTAGGGATACAAATGTAAGAGTTTGGAATATTAGTCAAAAAAAATTAGAATTTAAACTTGAAGGCCATAAACATTATGTTTATGGTATTGATATCAGTTATGATAATAGAAAAATAGCTACTTGTAGTTATGATGAAAATATAATTGTCTGGAATTTACAAGAAAAAAAAGAAAGCTTTAGACTTAAAGGGCATAATAGTCCAGTGAATTGTGTTAAGTTTAATAAAAATGCAGAAATACTTATCAGCTGTTGTAATAAATTAATAAAAATCTGGGATTTGAATGAGAAATGCGAGATTAAAAGCATTATCGCGCATACAGATTGTATTAATTCATTGAATTTCAGCCGTGATTTTGATATGTTTGTCAGTGCTTCAAATGATAAATCAGTAAAAATTTATAAAACATCAGATTTTTCTCTTGTAAAACATTTAACATGTTTTTATAACAATGTAGTAGATGCTAAATTTAGCCCAGATGGTAGATTTCTGTTTTGTGCCTCTAGTTGCCATGCTAAAATTTTCAACTTTAGAGAGGACAGAAAACTTAAGCTCCAAATAAAAAATGCTCATTCAAAAACCATTATAAGTATTGCTTTTACTGATGACGATAAAAAAATAATCACTTGCTCTAAAGACAAAACCATAAAATTCTGGAATGTTGAAGATGGTAATTTAGACTTTACTCTAACAAGTACAGAAGATATTTATAAATTTGCTATAAACCCAAAAGAAAAATATATAGCAACTTCAAATGAATCTATATCCATATGGGATTTAACAGAAAAAGTTATAACTCGAAGTTTTTGTAAGACAAAAGACCCTATTAAAGATATAAAATTCAGTCCTAATGGGAATATTTTAGCAAGTGGATTAGCTGATAACTCTATAAAATTATGGAGTTGGACTGAAGGTATTGAAATTTTTTCTATTATTGCCCATAGGTTTAAGATAAATACTTTATGTTTTTCCCCTGATAGTACACAATTAATAAGTGGATATGAACTTGGTGATATTAAGTTTTGGAATTTAGAAAGTAAATCTTTGGCATGTGAATTTTCTTATGGTACTGATAGTATTATGATTATAGATATCAGTCCTAATGGTAAATCTATTATTAGAGTTAATAAAAGTGATATTACAATTTGGAATACTGAATCTAATAAAGATCATTCTAGACTAGGTAGTCATTCTGATACAATTAATTCTTGTAAATTCAACTATGATGGGCAGTTTATCGCTAGTGCATCTAAAGATTATTCGTTAAAAGTTTATAATACTAGTATAAAAAAGGAAAAACTAACTCTTTTTGGGGAAATGAAAGAGTTTTCTTGTCTTGATTTCTCGAAAACTAAAAACTTTATAGCTGCAAGTCAATTAGATGGTGACATAATGATTTGGGATATTGAAGAAACTAATGATTTATGTTTTAATTGGTATATAGGGAAAAGTTTATCAGTAAAAGTTGTTGATAATCAGATATTAATTCATTATAAAGATGAAGATTATATTTTAACTGGGCATAAATCAGCTATAGTAAATATAAAGGTAAATAATAATGAGAGATATTTAGCAACTGTAGCATATGATAATGTTTTAAAATGCTGGGATTTAGAGAAAAGGTCTGTTGTTTTAACTATAGAAAATTTTTACCCTCATATTTTTAGATTTTTTTTTAATGCGAATAATGAACTTGAGATTGTTGATAAAAAAACTTTAAAGAGTCAGATTTTTACTTGCGAAATTGCTGAGTATTCTTGTAAATTTAAGACAAATAAAACTTTGTTTAATGAAAAAATTAACATTTTTAATGAGATTGATGGGTTAGAGGTTTATAAAACTGTGATGAAATTTGTAGGGAATAACGATTTTTCAAGTATTAATGATTGGAATGCTAGAATAAGCAATAATGGCTATACGCCAATGCACTTTGCCGCTTTTGCTAATGATGTAGATATAATTTCCAAACTTTTGGATAACCATATACAATTAAAAGCTGATATTCATGGAAGGACACCTTTGTTTTATGCTTTGTTTCATGAAAATAAAAATATGGCTGAGATGATTTTATTGTATATTAAGCAAGAGATAGAAAATTCTCCATCAGAAACCCAAAGAGTATCAATTTTTCAAGATTTAATTTATGACTTGTCTTACTTTTCAACATTTTCTCCTGTTGCTAAAGAGCTTTTAGAGCAAGGTCTTAACTTATCATTAAAATACCCTAACGACCTTATCCTTTCAGCTTCAGGAATTGGAAGATCTCCAATTTATTACAGTCTTTTACTCGATTTGCCTCATTTAACAAATATATACATTGACTATATGATTAAACTTGCTGAGATAAATCCTGATCAAGCATGCGATGCTTATGAATCTCTCAACAAAGATTTCAGTTTTATCATAGAAAAAATGCCTAATCGTACTGAGGAATTATTAGACAAATGGATAATTTTATCTATTAAAAACCCTGAAAAACTTTATATTACAACTGATAATATAGGGACTCCATTTTATTATGCTTCTAAAAATAATCATAATAATATTGCTGAAAAATATATTGGCTACTATGCTGATTTCTTAGAACAAAACATTTTGTCTACATCCCAACAAGAAATGATATTCAAAATAATTATAAAAGAATTTATTCTAATATGTCAAGTTTCTTTGATTAATATTATTAGATTTATTACCCAATTTAAAACCTTAGCATCTCGATTTCCTTATTTATTTCTCCAAAACCAAGACTTTATTGAATTTAAAGCTTTCTACAATTTAATCGATAATAAAAATGAAGAAGCTGCAAGCGAATATTTACAAATGATTTTACTCGTTTTAGATAATTTAGTGGTTTGGAAAAAACATAAACTTCTTGCTGATTTACAATCAAATATTCCAAAAATAATTGAAACTCATGTTAAGTCAGTACCTTTGCTTTTAGAATATTATTTTTCATTTTCTATAGAAAATCCACATAGATTATTATTAGACAATAACAATTATGGTAAAAGTATTTTTTATTATTCAATATTAAACTGTGAACAAGAATTTATAGATCAAGTTTTTAAATATTATATTACAATTCTAAGTAATGAAAATATTCAACCTGAGAGTATAATTAAATTCTTACAACCAGTTTGTTATGATTTAGGGATTATTATATCGAATTCCTCATTAAATCTTTTTGAGTTTTTAAAATCATGGGTATCAACAGCACTTAAATATCCTAAAGACATACAAATGAAAAAAGATTCTAATGGCAATTCACCTATTTATACTTCTGTGATTAACAAAAAACAAGTAATAACAGATTTACTTATAAAATATTTAATTAGTATTGGAGAAATCAAAAATATATCACAGGAAACAATAGCCCAATGCTATACAGCAATAAGTCGTGATTTATTATTGATTATAAACAACTCATCAAGTTTTTTAAAAGATTTTCTAACTAAATCAATGTACGTAAAAAATACAAAACCTATTTATGGTAAAGCTTTAATACAAAGCCAGTTTTATTCAGAGTCTTCAAATCTTGATATTCAATCAACTATAATAAGCGACGACCCAGAAAATCAAGAACCATTAAAAATAATGATATCTTTTTTTACTGTCCCGTCAAACCCTGGAAGTAAACTAAGCCTTGAATTCTTAACATGTTTACTAGAATCTAATACTTCAAATATTTTCAGATTTCAATTCGTTAGAACTTATTTAACCTGCAAATGGACTCAGCTTTGGTTTATTATCATAACATATACAGCTTTTATATGGATCAATTTGCTTATAATATCTTTGATTTTAAGTAATATAGTTGATGAATACAATATTTTACCCATATTTTTAATATGTATAAATGCTTTACTGTTTATATGGGAATTATGTCAAATAATCGCAGCAAAATTATCATATTTTAAAAGTTTAATTAATCTTATTGATATCACAAGATTTTCTTTAACTTCAATATGGATTTATTTCCTTTATGATAAAACTAATTATAAAACACTTACTTGGTTTATGCTTTTTTTTAATATTCTTAGAGGTGTTACAGGATTTAGAGCTTTTAGTACAACTCGTTATTATATAAGACTTATTATTGAATCACTTAGAGATATTTTATCATTTCTTTTTATATTTGCATATACAACTGTATCTTTTGGATTACTTGGTTTAGCATCAGATTCATCATTGATAGGGAATTTTAGTAATATTTGGATAAATCCTTTTAAAATAACTATTGGAGGGGAAGCTAGTTTTACTAGTAATAGTTTTGATTTTAATTATGCTACATTTCTTATTGCAATTGTTGTTAATTTTTTACTTATGCTTAATTTGATTATTTCTATTTTAGGAGATAGTTTTGATAAGTTTCAGATAGAGTCTGTTGATAATGATGCTAAAGAAATGTTTGAAGTTATTATTGAGATAGAACAAGTACTTTATTTGTTTGGGCCAATGGAAAAAGAAAATCATTTGCTTATGGTTGAAAATTATTATGGGGAAAATGATGATGGCTGGCAGGGGAAAATGATTAATATGCAGGTTTCTATGGATAAAATTAGTAGTGAAATTAATAAGAAATTCGAAAACTTTGAAAATAGGTTTGATAAACTTGAAAATAGTATTCAAGAAAAATTGGATTTTCTTATTAGCAAGTATAAGTAGGTTAGAAAAGCTTAAGTTATTTGTGATTAGTAATTTTTTTTAGTTTTTATATTTAAATAACAATATCACTTCATCTATACACAAGACTTAAGCTTAGATTATAAAAACTTCAAATTATAATATAAAATCATATGCATATATATTGATTTATTTCATAATATTCTATCCTTATAAATCTAAAACCATACTAAAAGTTCCCTTAAGTAAAGTTATTTTCCCATGATTCTTTTATTTTTTCTTTATTATAACNTTCCCTTAAGTAAAGTTATTTTCCCATGATTCTTTTATTTTTTCTTTATTATAACTGTGATTGACGTACTCAGTTCGTTTAGAAAATTTGTATTCATCAAAAATAGCTCCTTCTTGATCATCTTGTATTATTAAGAGCTTAACATAATTTGTGAAGATTTTTTGATTGTGAAAATGTTTTATGGCTTCATCACAGTTTTTAGGATCAGAGTATTCGATAAATGCATAACCTTTGTTGTGTGAGGTTTCGGGATCATATGGCATATCGAATTCTTTGATAGTTCCGATTTTCCCAAATACTTCTCTTATGTTATATGGTTTAACATTTGCATCTAGATTTCTTACAAGAAGCTGTTTTAGCTTTAGACCTCTTCTAATTAGACATGTAAGCATTTATATATAATTGATCATTCGATAATAGATTTGGGTGAGATTTTTGTAAAAAATCATTTCCACACATAAATTTTCCTTACTAATCCAAATATTCCATATAAATACGCATATCTTAGCTATAACTCTACATAATATCAAAACTCATACCATAAACTCCTAAAAAACTCTTTATTTTCACACAACTTTTATTCATTATGTCCTTTTACTTACTAAAATTCAGATTGGAACTCATGCTTTTCAAGAACTTCTCAGGCTTTCCAGATTCTTGAAAAACGCAGTTTTTCATATTAAAAATCCACGTACTGCTTTTCCTTTTAACCTTATCACAAATCATGCAATGGATAATCCCTGTAGGTTCAGGACAATCAAGCTGTGTTTCATCATCACTTTCTGGCGAGTCCTCTTCAGGTAAGCTTTCTTTGATTTCTACTTTGCTTTCTACAATTTTCTTAGCTTCTTCTAGTTTCATTTGCAAATTATTAAAAACATCTAAATTTGGATCGTGTTCATGAGGAATGTCATCCTCAGAAGAATATTCATCAGATTCAGAATGATCTAATGCTTCTTTTGGTTGAGGAGGTGGTGGCTCTTCAACTTTGACAATAACTGCAGGTTTTGGAATTGGAACTTGGAGCTTGAAAGGGGAAATATACGAAAATTTAGATCGAGGAATTTTGCTTAGATTTTCTTTCCAAGATGATTGAATTTTTCTTATAACATCATCGCTGTAGTTATTGTTTTGAAGATAGCGATTCATTTGATTTATGACTAAGTTCATAGTCTTTGTGTATATGCTTTCTGTTTCTGTATCCGCACGATCAGACATTTTTATATTTTGTTTAAATGCTTTATCTTTAGAATTAAGATACATTATGATAAATGATTGAAAATTCTTACACAACAAAGTGATGTTGAAAACTGAAATTATATTAAGTTTAAAATATAACTTTCTATATTTTTTTTTTGACAATTAATCTATAGATTTATTTATATGATAAAAAATTGTACTCTTGGAAAATTAGTGTAATATTCACTAACCTGGAAAATAAGATAAGATAGAATTATTACAATAAAAACCGATATATAAATTTTCACTTTTAAGCTCCTGATTTAATATTTATATCTCGTAAATTTAATCTGTTTTAATTGTTTATGCTAAAACCATAATCTTAGATTAACCCTTTAACTTTATATAAATGATACTTGGATAAATCTGCAAAATTCTTCCTGGTGCGACATTAGAGTTTTAGGAAGTGATTTTCTTTACAGATATATAAAAAATCATAGGGTAATCAAAAAATTGGTATTAGTTAAATACAAGTATAAAACTTAACCATATTTGAATATTGCCATAAACAAAAAACCAATAAATCAAATTAGTGAGATTCTTTAGACTTTTTGTATATAAACAAAAAATTGTATGTTATTTAACCCTCAGAAGAAAGAATTAGTAACTTAATCTTGTTTTTAAACTAAAAAATATTACAAACGTATACATTTTTGTAAGCAAATCTTTTTAGTCTTATACATTTCCAACATAATCTATTAGTTGTATATAAAAACTGTTTCAGGTTTTCACTATTCTAAAAAGCTTTGTGTTCAAAATGCAATAGATATAAAGTGTTAACGCAAAAAAATACTGGTTAGAATGCTAGAAATATATGCTTAATTTTGAATGTATATTAGCTTATGCTTTAAAAATATTCAGTTGGTTTGCCTTATTAAATGTGTTGTTGTTCCATTGACTCATACATTGAACTTCTTCTTGAACACTCTTTTGAAATATCAGCCTCAGGAACACTATACAGACCTTTTCTGCGGTTTTTCGATCTAGTAATCTTTAGTGCTAAGAACTTTAAAGGTATTTTTTGTAAATTTGTAACAGTACTCTTTGCTAACATTTTACTCCTTTTTCTGATACCTGAACACGCACAGCCCATTTTCAAAAAATATAATATGGCTATTAGAAATCGCATATATACATATCAATTATTCCTTCTAGAGATGTTTATATATTTAAAGCTTTCAAATAGAATAACATAATAAAATGAAAAGGTGTATAATAAAAAGATATTAAATGGCAAAATAAGCATAAATTTATCTTTTAATGTATGCTAGAGTTGATTATAATATTTTTGCATAAATATTTTTATATTTTAGATCTAGTTTGATTTTATACTTGAGGATTTATATAAATTTTCTTTTTAGTTAAATAGTGTTTTTAGGTTAAATAAGTTTATATTAGTTTTTATTTTTATACAACAGAAAATGCTTTAGAAATTATGAGATTTTTTAAGCCTTGTGGGAAATAACAATTATCTTATATGCAAAATATCTAAAGTGTTAAGGTTGCTTAGATAATAAAATATATTATAACTGTTTGGTTTTATATTTATACGCTTCTCAGGATTTTTGTAGTGAAAATCTGGAAGAATTTTTTTTCCCAAAACCAGTCTAATTGGTAAAGGAATTTCAGAAAAAGTATTTAGAATAAGAACTTATATTAAAATTTAAGCTTTCGTAATAAAAACTTATAGCAAAAGCAAGATGGAAGGGAAAAAAAGACTTAAAAGTATTCCTCCAAGTTTTAAAAACATTTTAACAGGCTATAATATAAAATTCAGTTTCTCAAGAATAAGACTAAAAACTAAATGCATAAAAAAAAATGCAGCTTATCAAAGAACTTATATTAAACTTAAACTTTCTTCTATCATCATGGCTGGTTTGTTAAAATTTTTGAGTCTAGATTAGAAATACGTAATTTCATTGAATCATAAGAAGAATCTCCTCTTGAAAATTCTTGTGATGCAGCAACTTCTGAAACTTTATATAAGCCTTTATGATGATTGAAAAATCCTGCAAATTTTATTGGAAGTGCTTTATGCTGAACAATTATTGCTTTAGTTTTATCACTACTATTCAATGGTTTTCTTTTGTTATTAAACTTTGAACACCCACATCCCATATTTTTATAGTATAAAAGATAATGATTATTTCAACAAATTAACAGTTTTTATTATGTTTTGTTAATAAATTCTTCATAGAATATTCAAGATTGTTTTGATTAATAATCAGAAAAGTTAGAATTTAATATAGGAAATTTAAACGATTTTTGTAAGCGAATTTTTTTGTTAGATTAAAAATATAATGGATATTTTTTTTACAGTAATAAATAAGAAACATAAAATTCTGATTCTTTTAATTTTGATTTCATTTAAGTGCTTAAGATTTTATGGGGAACTTTATATCAGAATTAATATTTTTTGTAAAATTCGTGGTAATTTTATGTGAAGAATCTTATACTTGAGGATAATGTTTTTATTATAAGTTTATGTGCTGAGAAAATAAGATAAGCTATAAAATACATTCCTAATTCATCATATTGTCACCTGCTTTTATTATAATAGCATAAAAAAGACTTATCTAAAAATCCTAGATCAATAAAATAATCATTATATTCCATTAAAAATAGCCAATTTTGAAATCAACAACAATTTATTTTATAACACTATTATTACAATATCCAAATTATTTGAATCTTATCACCTCAAATAAAAAAATTTAATTTTATCTCCTTTACATATACCAAAATAGTATAAAACCTATCTATTACCCTGAAACCTAAAAACATCTCTATTTTAAAATTGATAATAAATGACTGAAAAGGGTAAAAAACTTGATGATGTTAATCTAGACAAGCATTTAAATAGCAAATTGTTTCAAAAATTTATGCAAAAAGAAGTAACCAAAATTTCAGAAACTCCACCAGCCCTTTCAACACCAGCACCAGCTTCTAAAATCCATGTTCAAGTAAAATTGACTAAAAAACCTTCAGATATTGATGAAAACCCTAATAATCGAAAAGTTGGGATACAAAAACCTATAGAAAAAAATCCTGGTTTAAAAAAATCATCCCCAAGTCCAGTTTTTGAAGATCAGTCTTCACCATTTGCAATAGAAGATGATGAATATGTTGGTTTCACTAAGCTTGTTAGTGAAAGTCCTAAGGATTCTTTAGTGAAAAAACCTTTAATGAAAGCTGGTGGAATAGATGAAAAACCTTTGAAAGGAAATTTTTATGATGATAAACAAGGTATGGGGAATTTTTATGAAGAAAAACCTTTAAAAAGTAATGCTTATGATGAAAAAGGTTTTAAAAGTCCTAGTTATAATGAAAAGCCTTTAAAAGGTGGGAATTTTGATGATAAGCCTTTGAAAAGTGCGAATTTTGATGACAAGCCTTTAAAAAGTGGGAATTTTGATGATAAGCCTTTGAAAAGTGCGAATTTTGATGACAAACCTTTAAAAAGTGGGAATTTTGATAACAAGNTGATGATAAGCCTTTGAAAAGTGCGAATTTTGATGACAAGCCTTTAAAAAGTGGGAATTTTGATAACAAGCCTTTGAAAAATGCGAATTTTGATGACAAGCCTTTAAAAAGTGGGAATTTTGATGATAAGCCTATAAAAGGTGGGAATTTTGATGACAAGCCTTTAAAAAGTGGGAATTTTGATGATAAGCCTATAAAAGGTGGGAATTTTGATGACAAGCCTTTAAAAAGTGGGAATTTTGATGATAAGCCTATAAAAGGTGGGAATTTTGATGACAAGCCTTTAAAAAGTAGAAATTTTGATGATAAGCCTATAAAAGGTGGGAATTTTGATGACAAGCCTTTAAAAGGTGGGAATTTTGATGACAAGCCTTTAAAAAGTAGAAATTTTGATGATAAGCCTTTAAAAAATAAAGCTTTTGATGACAAGCCTTTGAAAGGGGGGAATTTTGATGAAAAATCTTTAAAAGGTGGAAATTTTGATGATAAAGTTTCTAAAGTAAATCCAAATATTGAAAAAGCATATGAATGGAATCAATTTGACGATAAACCTTTAAAAGGTAATCAGTTTGATGACAAACCTTTAAAAGGTAATCAGTTTGACGACAAACCTTTAAGAAAGAATCCATATGAAGATAAGCCTCTTAAAGGAAACCCATATGAAGATAAGCCACTTAGAGATGCCTATGAAGAAAAGCCAGCAAGGGGTAATTTCTACGAAGAAAAGCCTTATAAAGGTAACTTTTTCGACGATCCATACACCGAGAAACCAATAAAATCCATCCAATACGATGACCCATACAAAGAAAACCCGTTAAAATCAGCCCCATACAATGAAAAATTCTTAAAACCCTCCCAATACGATGACCCATACGACCCTTACAATGAAAAACCCCCAAAAGTTAACCCATACGAAAACAAACTTCAAAAACCTGACAATTACTATCAAGAAAAGCCGCTAAAAACAGACTCTTACAACGATAAACCAATTAAAAACCCTAAATTTGAAGAAAGACAAAACTCATACGACGATAAACCAAAAACCAAATGGGATGATTCTGAACCTTTTATCGGATATAAAGATGAACCAACAGATAGTTTTTTCCCAAGAGATACCGAATTAAAAGGTTATTCAGATTATATTCCCCCAGGAGAAAGCTTTGTTTATTATGATAGTTTCCCTAATAATCCTCAACAAAAACCAAAACCCCCAGTTTATACACCTTATTATCAACAAAATGATCAAATTTTACCTGTAAATACTAGCAATAATAATCAACAAATTAAAGACTTGGAAAATAAAATTAAAGAAAAAGATGAGGAAATCAAACGTTATAAGCAAGAACTTGAGCATGCTAAAATGGATTTCGCAGATTTAGAAGAAAAACTTACGTCGATTGGGGATATTGAAAGGAGGATGAAGAATTTTAGAAGTGAAAGGGATATGCTAGAAAGGAAAATGAGAGGTTTGGAGGATGAGAATATGGATTTACATAAACAGTTGGATAAAATCAGAGATGATACAGAAAATTCTAGGTTTAAAGTTGAAGATATTGAGAGGTCGTATAAAAACAAGATCGCTGATTTGGAGAGGGAATTAAGGATAAGTAAAGATCGTGTATCAGATTTAGAAAGAGATTTAGTTAGAGAAAGAGATCAAGTTAGAGATAGGGATCGAGAAAAAGTATATACAAACATTCGAGGAGGTAACAAGAAAAAAGAGCGAAATTTCGATGATGATGATTACAGAGCTGATGATAGAGACTACTACGATTATCAAAGAGAAAGTTATGATGACCGAAGGGATAAATACAATAATTATGAAGATGATTGGAAAGGGAATAAAAAAGAACCTGAAAGGGCGAAAAATGACTACTACGATCGAGGGTATCAAGATCGTGGGTATTCAGAAAGAAATTATCAAGAAAAAGGTTTTGTAGACCGAGGACAAGAACGGGCGTATGAACAATTCGAAAAAAAACCTGAAAAAATATCAGAGCAAGTTAAAGCGCGAATTGGAGCTGCTAATTCAAGTTCTGTAAGTAGTGTTCTTAATTGGGGAGAAAAACCTAAAAAAAATGATGAAATCCTAAACATCGAAAACAAAATCTTCCAACTCCAAACCGAAAAAAAACGCTTCGAAGACGAACTTTCTAAAATCCCAGAACACGGCAAAAAAATCGCCCTGATCCGAAGACGAGAAGAAATCGAAAACGAACTTTCAAATATCCATTCGACCATCGCAAATCTAAAAATCAAAGTAAAACAGCTTCAAATCAAAGAAAACTAATAATATATCTTTTCTCAAATAACTTTTTTTTTCAAGCCCAAAGGCATTATCTAACTACTTTTTTGTTAATTATTTTTGCTGTGAAGCTTCTTTTTTAATTTTATTAAGAAACCCAGATGGATCAGGGTCAACAGCTCTAACATTGCAAACTTTTTTATCTATGATAGTTTTGAAATCTTTTAGAGGTTGGTTAAGTAATTTATCAGGAGGGATAATTTTTTTTTCATCTATTGAATTAGGTCTTATTTGTTCAACAACTTTAGGAGTAATATCATCAAATTTTGTATTATGGCTTTTTCCTTTATGATAATTAGTGTTTTTTTTTATGTTTTTGTTTTTTGTGTTGTTTTTGTATTTACTTTTTTCTATTGACGGACTAAATGGTCTTGGGAACTGTCCATGATTTTCACAACTATAATATCGTGGACCAATAATATCAGGCATAGGTCTAAATTGGTTTTTATTAGAATATCTAGGCTGATAATCAATAGGATTATTAGAAAATGGGTTTGTCCAATTGATTTGAACAGGTGGTGGTTGAGGTGCTTGTTTTATTTGCATAAGTTTGCCATGGGCGAAGCCAGTAAAAAACTCATCTTTAAGTTCTTCAACTAAAGGTCTAAAACACACATCACCAGGTTTTATAGTCATGTCTTGACTTCCACTAATTCTTTGTAATAAAGAAGGACATGAACCAGTTAAAGTTCCAGCAGGGGCTGATCTGCTTTTATGGATTTCTGTTTAAAAAATACTTGGTTCAGGGATAAAAGGAGAAGTTAAGGGCTGGCCTTGGACAAAAGGATGATTAATAGCTTGAGATGCAGTCCAACGATCAGCCGGGCTCATTTTCAACAGCCCTTTAAGCAAATCTATAAAGCATTTGCGTTCTTCAGGGTCTTCTCTTGGGATTTTCCTATCTAAATTGACTAAATCATCAATATTCGTAATATCTAAATAAGCTCTATAAGGTGAAATTGGCACATTTTGCGACTATTTATTCCTTACCCTTGAATACTCATCAAAAGTCTTCAATCTATACCTTTCCCCATCAAAAGCAAAAAACTTATCTCTAAACTTCCCATCAATAATCATTGACTGAGGTGGAGATTCAATCCATTGAATTATCCTAAATAATTGCTCATGTTCATTTGATCCAGGAAATAATGGAATACCAATATATAACTCTGCACATATACAAGCTAAAGACCAAGAATCTATCTCAGAACCATAAGGTAAACCAATTAAAACTTCAGGTGATCTATAATACCTAGATTGAATATATGTATAAATTGTAGCATCTTCAAAACAAGCACTACCAAAATCAATAACTTTAATAATCCCTCTATCACTTGCTAATAAAACATTCTCAGGTTTCATATCACAATGGATTATATTCCCTTTTTCCATAATACATAAAGCTTCTAGCATTTGTTTTGTAAAACTTCTTATTAAAGACAGACTAAAACCTCGCATTCCGTTTTTTTTTATCAGTTCGTAGATGTTTAAACTTAAAAGTTCAAAGATTATAATAAGATGATTACGGAAAACAAAATAATCGACCATACGGACGATATGATTTGTGTCATTTGGGTCGAGTTCTTTGTTAAGTTTTGATAGGATTTTAACTTCGATTAATCCTTGCATATAATAAACTGGTTTGTTTTTTATAACTTTTGCTGCATAAATAAGTCCTTTTGTTGACTTGCATTTTACAACTTGACCAAATGTTCCTTCACCTAATGTGTCAAGGACAATATAATGCTCTCCATCAGGGGAGATTAGTTTTTCATTTACATAAAGGATATAATGATAGTATTCATTATCATATGAATCATTATATTTAGGTTCACTTGGTTTTGTTAAAGGACGTGCTGGGTTTTCAGATGGGTTAAAAAAAAAGTTTGCATTACAGGATTTGTATGTTTCTGCTAGCATGAGTGTGATACCCTGTAAGATTTTTTGTGGTAAACTAGATTTTGTTACCATTATTGTTGGGGATTCAGGCCTTTTATCCTCTTCGAGCTGGACTTTAAATGCTCGAAAGTTCCGAGTTTCTACTAAAGCCATTTATTAGTAAAAATGTGCTGAAAATCCTAGTTTGTATTGATATTTTTTAGTGATTAAGATTGTGAAGTGCGTTAGAGATGGGATTTTGGGGATTTTTTAAAGAGTAGGATTGGGGTAAAGGAAAGTTTGCCTTTTTTATATAGATTGATTGGGAAAATATTAAAGATATGATATGAAATTATGAAAAGATATTGATTATGGTATGAATATGATTTAGTATAATGAAAAAAATTGGGGGTGGTTTGAAGAAGTTGTTGTATGGAGAAATGATATTGTTAGGATAAATTATAAAATATTTATTTGGAAAATCTGATTTAAGAGATTTACTTTTAGTAGTAGATTTTTAGATATGTTTTTGGGATAAGAATTTTGATATTGATTGTTAGGTTGTTTGAAAAACTGATGTTAGAGGGTTATTAAGATAACTTGAAATTATTTGGAATAATGTTAAAGAGAATTACAATTGAAATAATTATAAAAAATGAACTAAAAAGATGAGTTCAAACTTGTTGGCAATCTAGTTAGAAATTATATTGAAGTGAGAAATGGTATAACAAAATTAAAATTAGCTTTTATTTGGTTGGCGATAAACATTAAGTAATGGTGATAGTGTTTATAGAATTAGAAATTTAGAAATTATATCTCAATACAAAAACCCCTATTTTTAAGTAAATATTCTATAATTCACCAACGATAATATTAAAATTTGTAATCTTCAAAATTTTACAATATAATCATCATGCAATTTACACAATCCTAAAAAACACTTAAAACTCCAAAATTAATCCTCTTTACCTACTTTTTTTTTGCATCAAATCATATATCACATTATAAACAACACAAAATTTACTTCTTATATCCTAAAATTATCATAAAATATTTCTCTATCTTCTAATACTCATAAAATCTATATACCAAAAAAACTATACCTTTTATTTTTTACATATGCAAATTTCTAATAACGGCAAAATAAAATACATATTTAACTTACCTTCAATTTCTTATTAGGATAGTATCAGATCTTTAATAAAATTATCTTCTTAAAGAATTCAATCTTTTAAGATATGCTAAGGAGGATATAAAAATCTGAATGGACTTCAATAACTTTTCATAGAATAATTAATACAAAGCTATTTAGTCTAGAGTTTGTTGAACTTTGGGGCTTGTACTAATGGATTCTCTTCAGATAGTTTATGTATTCCTGCAGCTTTATGATCAAAGGGACACTGATGCTCTTCTGGATGTCTATGCTTAGTACAGTAAAAAGAAAGACACTTACATCTGAAGTTAAGTGGTCCAAGTTTTTTACTACAAAAAGCACACTTGTCAGGGTTTTGTACTGGAGGAGGAGGAGCCTGTTTGACTTCTTCAACAATTTTCGGAATACTGCTAATCACATTCGAAACTTCACTCACAGCAAGAGATTGGGTTTTGGATTCCTTGAAACATTTCGAACACAGCCCTTCCTGGCAGCCGAAAAATATTTTACAGTTTCTGCATATCGGTGCTTCCATATTTATATTTGAAATCCAAACTCCTTTTCATACTTTTTTCAATAGTCTGCAACAGAACCGAAAGTAAAAAAAAGACTTTTACACACTCATATAAAACCTCCAAAGTTTTTTATAGCTTATAATTCTTATAACATAAACAAAAAAACATAAAAAAATATTTTAAAACACATGAGATACTATTAAAAAAACTACTACTTTAATACTTATATAAAAGTAAAAAGCTACTGAATGACAACATTATGTCTATGATGTTTACTTGCTGTCTTAGGCAAAGGTGGTGGTGCTGGACTAGGAGATCTTGATTTAGATTTAGATTTACCTCTGCTATGTTGTCTTCTTGGGCTAATATACAGAGGTTTTTTACCAGGCATTCCAGGTACACTCAATTGATTTCCATAATTTCTTACAAAACTTGGTTGTCTTGAAGCTGACATATTCTTACTATTACTATGTAATTCAATACTTCCAAGTGAACTCATTTTCTTAGGTCCTGTATCTTTACGTACTGTATCCCTAATCCGACAAAACGGATCATTTATTCTAGCTCTATAAATCTCATCTATATAAACATTTTCTATAAGCCCAGTAAGTTGTATACAAGTATTTATAAGTTTTTTCAGTTTAAATTTATCTTGATATAATCTAACTTCTTCTAAATGTGCTAAAGGTATTTTCCCTTTAATACTTGTGATAAAAGGATGTTGTAAAGCTAAATTTGCTGTATATCGTTCTAATGGATTAAGTCTTGTACATCTTAAGAATAAATCTTTAGCTAAAGAAGGGAAGTTTTCTGGGAATTTCCATTCTATGTTCTGTAGATGTTTGATGAAACTTTGACTATCTTCTTTTTTTGAAGTTAAAGGATGAGAGTTTGTTAGAAGTTGGTAAAGGATTATGCCGCAGCTCCAGATGTCTACTGGTTCACTATATTGCTTTTGGAGAGCTTGTTCTGGGGCCATATAGGCCATTGTCCCTGAACGTTGGTCTAGACGTTCTTCAAGAGTGTATTTGGTGCTTAATCCAAAGTCTGTGATTTTCAGACTTGTTTGCTCTAGATCCTGAAACATTATGTTTTCGGGTTTTAAGTCTCTGTGAAGCACTTGTACTTTGTGAAGATAAGATACCCCACAAAATATCATTCTCATTATTGATGAAACTTCATGTTCACTCAATTTTTTATGTGAAAGTAAATGCGCCAAGTTGTTTCCTTTAAGTAACTCCATTTCAAGTATTAGAAAAGAGTTTGTGTGGTGGAGGTCGATAAATTTGACGATGTTTGGGTGGTCTAAACGGCTGAGAAGTTCTGATTCTTGTATAGAAAACAAAATCTGTTTTTCTGTAAGTTTGTATTTTTTAATCACTTTTAAAGCTACTGAGCGATGGCTAGTCAAATTCACGCATTCGAGAACTGTGCCAAAAGCCCCTTTTCCCAAGATCGATATCACTTTGAACTCATGGCCGATTTCTTTCATTAGCCTTTCTTTCATCGTTATTTTATACAATACATTATATGAGATTTTAGGTTTTCTTGAATACCAGAATTATTTAAGATAGATAATAATAAAGATATCATCAAGGATATGAAAAATATGATATTATTAGTAAATTTTACATATAATATTATTGCAGACTCCTTATATTACAAAAAAAAAGAGTAATTTTAATAAACTATAACTCTTATGATTAAACATTATTATAATCTAAAATCTTATAATAATATAATTTTGTATGACTTCATTGCCAAGGTGTAAGATTGGCTTCAGAATCTTCTTGTTTCAAAAAAAGTCCATGATTCGGTATTACTGCTTTTAAGTGTTTTTTTTCTGATATCGAAGAATTTATTGGTTTTTTACTTGTAGTTTTTTCTTTTCTTGATTCAAGAGCAAATGTTCTTAGACTTATCCCAACTGAGTCATTATGGGTTTGAGATTTTTCAGCAGGTCGACTACGAACTGGTCTTATATATATTCGATTTGAAGAGTTTGCAAGTCGATTTGTTCGATGAATATTGATACAAGTACCATCTGAAGATTTACGACTATGAATTGGAGTGAATTTATATTTGGTAGGCTGAGTAATTCTTGGGCTTTCATCTTGTAAGCAAATGCTATTAGAAAGTCGTCTATTTTTTGAACGTTGAAGAAAATGCAAAGATCTTAAAAGTGGACAATCAAGTCTAGTTGGCATAAAAGCCATTTTATATTATAAAAATCATAGGATTACTATAGAAATTAGATTAAAAATTCATAGTATTAAAGGAAATATTTTTTTATTTTAGATAAGATTATAGGGTGTTTAGGAATTATATATAAATCATGTCGAACCAAAACGCTTTAAATAGTCGTATGTATGATCAGGCGTATATGAAACTTATTGAGAATTTGATTGAAATTTTAACAGAACGGGTACTTAAAGCGGTTATGTTACAACAAGTTGATGATCAAGCATTTAGTAAATCTCTTGTGACAATTTATACTAGAATGAGTAATTTAGAAGTTAAAAAAATTGTCCCACCTAAATTTTCTAATTACTTTCACAACTTGACTATTTATCTTGCTTCACAATATCCTGATTCAAGATGTACTTCTTCAGATTCTAGTCAAGGGTTTTCTGATAGTTCAAGAATATCCCCAGTATCACTTGACTCTGGTTTTAATATGACAAAAACTTATATGCAGCGTCCTTTGACACTTGATGAAATTGAAGAAGAAGATTTAACTGTTGATGATCCTGAAGAAAATAAAATACGATATCATAGCCAACCTCGAAAAGATCGAGAAATATCACCTACTAAAAATGTTATTAAGAATAGTCTTGGTAAAAATTATACACGGCATAAGGCTGATGATATAATGGGGAAATATATGAAGATGTCTGAAAATTTTTCAGAGAAAAAAGGTAAAAAGGAAGATTCATTGTATTTTAGCAATGGTATTTTTTTCCATCTCCCGTAGTGTAAAATATTTAAAACTATAATTAATAGTATAAATTATTTAGGTTAAAAACTAAAGTTATTATTGAAATTTCTGGGTTAAAATGCATGAGTTTATTGTAATTATTGGTATTTATTATAAGATTTTGGTTGAGAGTTTTGTGTTTAATATTTTTTCATTTTGTGATTTTTGCATTTCTGTATCAAGCATAGCAAATCATCTTCATATATCAAAATTAAATAAATAAATATTTAGTATTTACGCTACATTTAAGCAAATCCTCAAACTTCTTATTAAAAAAAACATGCTTCATAAATCCAAAAATAAAATTATTACCCTAAAGCCACAATCTCCCCCTCCATAATCCAAAATCCAAAACCCAATTTCCTCTTTATCTTAAAAACTAGACCTCCTTCAATAAATGACACTTTAAAAACCCTAATAACTTTTACATTTAAAAATAATATGGATAAATCAAGGCCATATAGTGCATATCCTCTCCCATCCCGAGGACGTAAAATCCACACTGCCACATCAGCCAAAAACGAGATCCTCCTGAAAGATCGCATAAGCCCAATCCATACAACAAATTTCTACGCCAAAGAAGAATTAAACGACCAAGTACAATCTTTAAAAAAATTCATAAACACCTTACAAGAAGAAAACAAACATCTCAAAGCCAAAATAGTTCGCCTAGAAAAAAAAAAGGTCAATCTCTTATCAGGTCCATTTAAAACCTTTAACAATATATCATTTTCCCCAGACTTAGAAAAACAAAAACTTCTTTTAAGAATATCAGAACTTGAATTAGAATCAAATGTTCTTAAAGATGAAGCTATGAGACATAAAATTATTATAGATGAATTTATTGGTAAAATTCCTTATGATTATAAAAGATTATTTGAAAAATATATAAAGTTAAGTGCTAAGATAAAAAAAATTAAAGAAGGGAAAAAAAATTCTATTGGGCATTATGGATCTGATATAGAAAGTGATAAGAGATTTAGTGAAATGACTGGGAAAAATGTGGGGAAAAAAAGTTCTCCACAGTTTAAGAAAAGGGATTCGGTATTGATTACAGGGATTTTTATGAAGTTATATGAAGGGTTTTGTGTAAATCAGTTGGAACATGATGAGATTTGGTATGTTGTGAACCCAAATAATTGTGATAGTATTGGGTTTCAAGAATTTGCCAGGGGGATGCATGGTTTAGGGGTAGAGAATGATGAGGAAATTGAAGTACTTTTTGAGATTATTGCTAATGATAGGAGAATTGATAAGAGATTGTTTGAAAAAGCACTTATCAAATACAAGCCTAGTAATATTCCTAATTATTCTGATATAAAACCTGCAGCTGATCATCTTTATTATCGACTTCAGATTCAAAGAATTACATTTAAAAACTTTTTAGGTTTATTTCCAGCTGAAGCTTATATATATGACGATATTCTTCAAATTTTAACAACAACGCCAGTGTTATTGGATAAAACATCAGCTGAAATAATAACNAACGCCAGTGTTATTGGATAAAACATCAGCTGAAATAATAACAAAATATATACTTATAAACAAAACTAAGACAGAAAAAAATGATATCGAAAATAAGCTAAAGAAGGTTATGGATGAATGGAGAATATTTACTGAAGATGAAGAAATTGTGTTTGATGATAGGATAAGATGTNCAAAATATATACTTATAAACAAAACTAAGACAGAAAAAAATGATATCGAAAATAAGCTAAAGAAAGTTATGGATGAATGGAGAATATTTACTGAAGATGAAGAAATTGTGTTTGATGATAGGATAAGATGTTCTATGGATGGAAATTGGGAAGTTTTTATTAAAAAATGCCATGAACTTGATAGAGGGAAAAGAGAAATTATTAGTTTTTTACAGTTTGCAAGGATATGTAAAAGTATAGGATTTGAGTTAGATTCAGATATGAAACAATACTTAAAAATCCTTTTTTATACTGATAAGTTTCAACTTGAAATAGTACCTTATATGAGCTTTGTTGTAGCTTATGCTCCAGAGAATTATCTTCCAAGATAATTTATAGGTAAGTGTACTAAATAATTTATTAGTTTCTTCTTGATTAAGAGTGTTATTTGTAGTAAAAAATCCTAAACAAACATCTTACAATTAACCCCAATCAAAATTAAAATCCCACATCTATATCCCATTTAATCCTTTCTCAAATTCTACATAAAAATCCTTTACATTTGTATCAATAATTTCTTTTCTAATTTCTAATATCCTATGTAAAATATCTTTTCTCTTTTTATCTAATCCTTTCAAATCATTAAAACTTATTATCTTTTAATAAATCCAAAAAAAATCTGCAACTTGATTGTAAAACAATACCATTATTAGTAAATAAAAATATTAATGGATTCAGTCAAAGAATTCAAAATAGTAACATTAGGTGAAGGGAGAGTTGGTAAAACTTCCTTAACCTTGAAATTTGCCCGTAATGAGTTCCATGATAATGAAATCAGCACAGTTCAGGCTAATTTTATTCAAAAAGACGTACAATTAGATGGTGGTGTCTTAGTAAGGCTTAATATATGGGACACAGCAGGCCAAGAAAGATTTCGTGCTTTAGCTCCAAACTATTATCGACAAGCTAACGGAGCAGTTATAGCATATGACATAACAGACGCTGGATCTTTTAATAGAGTTAAAGCTTGGGTCAAAGAACTTCAATCTCAAGCTGACAAGGACATAAGCATAGTTTTAGCTGGCAATAAATGCGATCGTGAGTCTGAAAGGCAAATAACTTCCCAAGAAGCAATAGAATACTCAAACTCCATAAACGCAGCACATTTCAATACTAGTGCAAAATCAGGTAAAGGTGTTCAAGAATTATATGCCGAAATAGCAAAAAGAGTATATGCCGTACATCAGAAAAATCTTAAAGCAAACCCCCCAACAACTAATTCAAGAGGAGGTCGAAGAGTTAAAATTACAACCAATGAGCCAGAAAAACCCAAAAATAAAAACTGCTGCTAATTAGTTTAATAGGAAACTAAAACTCTAAGGAAAAAACTTATATAAAAAAATGTCTTCTGATATCATCTATGTTAAAACTATAGAAAAAGAATTACCAGGATATTTTTGGTATTTAGTAGGAGTTATGCAAGTAAAAACAAGTCTTTCTATTCAAGTTGTTGGTAATTTTCTTAAGAAAGTTAACCAGGATTTCATAAAGCATAGAGTAAATGAAGAAGCTAAGGATTATATCGAACAACTACTTTATGAAGGTAAACTTGGCGACGCGAAGAATTATTTAGAAAATTATATAAACGACTCAGATAATTATAATAAGAATATCGAGGAAGATGTACTTGGGCTTATAGCTGACCTGAAAAACAGCCCAGTTTTTTATCAGAAAATTGAACTTAAACTTAAACCTCAGAGTTCATTTAACTGCAGTTCTTGTAATAGGCCGATTTTTAGTCAGGATTTAGTTGTATTAGATGATTGTGTGCATATGTTCCATAAAGAATGTTTATCGATTAAAATAAGACAACAAATGGCTAGTAATGCTTTAAAGATTGTATGTCCTGTTGATAAATGCGCTAAAGAAATTCAGTTTCATTATTTGGAACACTATGTGAATAAGGATGAGATTAATAAATATCAAGAAGGGGAGTTTGAAAGAATGGTTAAAAGTGGACAGTTTGGTAAGGTTATATCGTGTCCGAATATTACGTGTAAGGTACAATTTTGTGTAGAATTAGATAAGGGATATTGCCCGAAATGTGGGATTTCTATATGTGGAGTATGTCTTAAGATTCTTGATTATTGCATGTGTAATCAAGTTATAGTTAGAAGACAGTGCCCTTTTTGCGGAACTTGGAATGATAAAGGTAGAGATAAAATATTGAATTGCACAAAATGCACTAGTATTTTTTGCTTTAATTGCTTGAAAAGAGTTACGGAATGTCGATGTAGAGGAAATCAATAAAGATATTAAATTTAGTTTTGATATAAGATTTTTGATTGAGACTTTTAGTTTAAGATTCATTTATTAATATATTATTTTAACTAATTATGTAAGAATTTATTGTGGAGTGTATATAAATCATAAATCTTTCCTTTTAATAATCCCATAAATATCAAAATAATAATTCATTAAAAACTCTTGACTTTAAATAATTCGTAAAAGTTTTTTCAAAGAATTTATTGTATAAACTCTTCTTAATTAGCCTTTTTAATCCAACTTAAATCTGATTTTCAACTAAATAAAAAATTTTTTGCCGCAAGTTTGAGTACTTTCTTGATATAGTTGCCATGAAGAAATCCTCAATTAAATTATCAGTTATTTTTCATTCTCTTAATTTTTTCTCTTATAGTTTTACTTCAAGTTTATCTCCATACAACATCATTTAATTCAATATTATTTTTCTCAATTTTTTACCAAATATATTTTCTATCATATCTTAAATCTTATTCTATATTAGTATATATATTCTTTAATTTTATTCACAATATCTTATATAATCTTACAATAGAGTTCACATATTTATCTTCAATTTGGTATCTCAGATAAATTTAGTTTTCTATTTATTAACACTTGTTTTTTTTTAAGTATATTTCTCTAATTACTTTGTTTTATGTCTCATTAATATGGTCTGTGTATAGCAATCTGATTTTAATCTATTAGCCTTTTATTTTTATATATCAATCATAAAATCTTATGCTAAAAACCAACCCAAACTATCCAAGCTCCATATTTATATCCCTCTCAAAAAATCTAAAACTCCCTCCCCCTCTCCAAAACTCCATTAAAAATCTCACAACTCATCTAAACTCACCATTAAACCTTAAAAAACCCTGCAAAATCACCCCATCCCAAAACCTTTTTCCCATCTTCCATCATTATTTCCCCACAAAAATCCTAAAAATCCCCAAAACTCCTTCAAAAATTCTAATAAACCATCAAAATCTCTACCCCAACCGCTAAACTTATCTTGCCTTCAAGAAAAATATGAAAATTTATACAAATATAGCCATTAAATGAAACACACTAAGCTTGCTCCTAATGCAAATTACACTAAAGAATGGGAAGGATACATGAAATCCTGGAAAATCCGCAAAGCTCAAAAAGCTAAAAAGCGAGCTGCACGTCAAACTCCTTCAATCCCTTCAAATCCTCAGCCAAAACCCGTGATCTTAAATGATTTCTCTCTTCAAGAAATAAAAATCGCTGCACTTAAACACACTATGAACTTATTCCCGTGTTTCAAAGACATAAAAGCTTAACCAATAATCGATTTTTATTTGTTTTACTTAGTTTTTTTAGGGTTTTTACACGAAGAAAATCATTCATTAGAATTTTTCCATAGTAAATATGCATTTTTTTACGATGACAGAACTAGTTTTCTAGGGGAAAAATTGGAAAACCAAATACCTTTTAAGATTATTAGGAAGTTACTCGTGTTTATCGAAAATTCCTGAGCTTAAAATGTCACTTTTTGATAAACTGAAGCTTTTGGTATCCTCCTCCAGGTCTTCCTTTTCTTTGACTAGTTTTTTGTCTTTTTTTTCGATTTCGTTTGCTATGCGGGGCTTGAAGTCGATACCGAATTTCATTGGAGAAAATGTTTCCCCTTGGGTTTTTTCTTCTTCGTTACGGGCTTTACGCATACGTTCTACAACTTCGGCTACACCTTTTACACCTGTTGAAACGTTTAAATTGATTTTTGGTTTATCCAAACTAGGTGTAAATGAACATTCACCCATATTCTTCTCAAACTCCATATCCTCAATCGTCCTAGCAAATCTTTCCTTTTTTTCACTCTCAAGCTTCGAAAACAAATAAAGCATTTCATTTCTTGACCCAGTTTTTTCCCCACACATCTTCATATAATCACTTATCAATGAAAAATTATCCTTAAAATCATCACCAAAATCTTTAGGTCCTCTATTAATCTTAGGTTTAAAAGTACAATCTGGGCATTCAAGTTTTTTTTGTTCATGATCTTTTCTCACAGCTTCAAGTTTTTCAACAGTTTTCTTATATTCAAATGTTAAAATGTTCTCAATTTTATCGTTTCCAAGGTTGACTGTGCGTTTTTGTTTGACAGAAGCAGCGATTTTTTCAGAGTTTTCATCAAGAATTGGTCTGAAACTAAACCCAGGTGGTGTTGAAGACCTTGGTTTTTTTATTTTTGGTGCATTTTGCCTCGTTTTATAGAAGTCAAGATACTCAAGGTGTTGTTTTTTTGACTGCTGGCTTAGGTTTTTATCTAAATTCATAACAGAAAGGATAAAATTTTTAGCTTTTTGTATTGGCAGGCTTTGGTTTTCAGGGATAGAAAGTATTTTAAAAGCTTTTTCGCAAAGTTTTTGCTCTTGGTCAGTACCTTTACCTTCGTTAGCTGAGGTTATAAAATTAAGTTTTTTAAGTATTTCGATGAATTCTAAGAAATTGAGCATTGGAGTTTCTTCATTTGTTTTTTGTGGAAAAACTTCATCGATTTCTTTTATGAATTTATCGAGAATCATAGATTCAGATTCAGGATTTATAAGCTTTTCTATAGGTTTGTCAAAGAATGGTTCAGGACTTTTGGCTTGGGATTTAGAAATTTCGTATAGTCGTAAAGAAGCTCGACCTTCACGTTTTAAGTTTTCGGACTGCTCATTAAGTTTTGGCTTGAAGGAACAGGATCCATCTAAAATCTGCTTAGAAAGTTCTTCGTGTTTCTTTTTAAGAACTGCTGATTCTTTGTAAAGACGTTCATGGATTGGGTCAGGACTTTTATGCCCTGTAGTTAATTTTATAGTCTTTTCGGAAAGAGTTGGCTTGAATGAACTTTTTTTAGGTGTTTCGCTATCGAGTTTCTCTTTTTTGATCCTTTCAATTTTCTCTTTTTTGACCTTGTCAAAGTTCTCGACATGCCTCATAAACTGGTGGAAGTCCCTTTTTTCTGACTTTTTATTGATTTTTGGGGCAAAAGTGCACCCTTCAAGTTCTTTTGACTTTTTTTCTTCTTGTAAACTTACTATTTTCTTATCAACTCTTGATTGATAATCATAAAAACGTTTTTCTATATCGAGTTTTGCAGTTTTTTTCTCTTTAGGTTCAGCGAGTATAGCCTCAACTTCTTTGCTGTATTTTTTCACTTTAGATGGAATAGTTGGAGTTAGTCCTTGATTAATAGACTCAGTGGCTGATGATTCCATATTATCCAATTTTATTTTAAAAATAAAATTTCATTATTTATTTGGATATAATCAAGTCATAATCTTATTAAAAAAAAATCCTACAAAGAATCAATCTAAAAATCATAACTAAAGTTCTTTAAAATCTTAAAATACCCAATCTCTCATTTCCAAATCCAAAATACATAAAAACCTATTTTTAAACGTAAAATTTCCATTCATCTTAACACACAATAATAAAAGCCATCTAATATCTTAAAAAAAATCCTATCTCTCTTATTAAAAATCTTCCTATATAAAATCATATATTACTTAGGCTGAATATATTCTTGAGTCACAACAACTTTTCTTCTATATTTCATATTATGATAAGAAGCATCACTCGGTGGTTCCCATCCAGCTTTAGCTTTAGAAGGGCATATATTAATCATACTCGTCATCAAATTCTCTAATTTCTTCTTCAAACTTAGCTGTTGACCATTTTTATCCGGATACAACTGATCAGCAATTCTTGCTAAAGCTTCAACAAATTCTACATAAACCATTTCCAAATGTTCAGAATGTTTAATTTCATCAATTTCAGTCATCATTGCTTGTCTAAAACACATATCAATTTCCCTCATAACAAAATCTTCATTACATAATCCAGCCTCATTGCACATAAGCCTAAATTCATGTAAATCCATTCTATCTATCATACCTTTACCCATAGCTGAATATTTATCAAAAACCCCCATAAGTATTTGTTTATGTAATTTTAAAAAATGATCAACATCTTCTTTTAAATATTTTTCTGTATGCCATGATGATTTATCATATTTTCTCATTCCAGGTAAAGCATGTTCATTCATCATTTTTTCAAAAGACTCTTTTATTGTCTCACATTTTTTTGTTTTGTAGTATAAAGTTATTGAAAGTCTTACTAGAAACTCAGCAAATTCATATCGACATAAACCATTTCCAGCATTGTATTTTTCACCTTTTGTTTGAGGAGCGTTAGATAAATTCCATAAAATCGCACATTCTTGCATGACTTGGTCTTCGGCTTCAAATGAACATTTTTTTAAAAACTCATTTAACACGTTTTTACTTATTGAAAAAAGCTCGATTCCACTTATAGCTGAAAGCTGGCGGAAATTTTCAGATATTTCTTTATAATGGGATTTTAAAATCTGTTTTATTTCATCTTGTTCGTTTTTATTTGACACTATATTTTTGATATTTGATATTTCATAATCATAATCAGCACATTCTGATAAAAATTCTTCTGTATCAAATCTGTAGTCTTTAAAAGTACTGTTTTCAATTTTCCAAACAATTCTTTCGAGTATTGTTTCGGTACGTTCTTTAATCCTTGGATCATTTCTTGGTTTTAATGTTGGGGTTTTTTTGTAGTTCCAAGGCTCACGTTCTATGAAGACTACATTAGCTTTGCTTATGTTAAGATAATTTTTTTGCCCATCTTGAGTTGGGTATTCAACTTTGATTGGGGTTTCGAGGATTTGGGTGTTGTATTCTTTTGAGATACCAAAATTGTTTGAGTCGCTGAAGAAAAACTTTAGCATGCCTGGAGGGACCATGCGGGAGATAGCGAAAAATTCTAGACCTTTATTGCTCATTTGACATTGTTGGTAATTATCGCAGTCTAAATGTATAAATATTGGGTTTTCAGTCAGGGTCCCAGAAACTTGAGGCTTCCAAGTAATGGTAATTTCAACCCAATCCTCACATATCCAGCAATTGATCCTTGATATTGGGCGTACTTTATACCTTGGTGTATCTAAAAGCCTTCTATGCAAATGTCCATGTTCTGTTTTATTTAAATACTCCAAAGGTATCACATACCCTTTTGAATCCACAACACAATCATTACCTTGTACATGCAAACCATAAATATTATGATTATCCTTCAACCCCTCTCCAATAATCTCACATTCTTTTTTTCCAAAGTAATTATTCGATAAATCCACATGTTGTAAAAACTGATTCACACTAAACATCTTAGAAAAAGCATTAGCAGTAACAAATGAATCTTTTCTACCAAATGAATTATAAGACAAATCAATATGAACTAAACCATCATTTGATGCTAATCCTTCTAAAAACTCAACACTACCTGAAGCTCCTAAACAATTCCAATGTAAATCCAAAAATTTCAATGTTTGATTATATTTTAGCATTTCAACAAGAGCTTGTATTGATCCATTATTAAGATTGTTTTTAGCTAAAGATAACTTCTTGAGTTTTTTATCTTCAGATAAAATTCTACATAGTATACCTAAAGCTTTATCTGATATATAAGTATTTTCTAATTCTAGAACTTTAAGTCGACATTCTTGGGATTTTATAACATCAGTAAGTGTTGTGATAGTTTTAGAACCAATACGGTTTTCTGAAAGAATCATACGTTTAACTTGTTTAGATTCTAAGGTTTTAAGAATTTCTGCTGCTCCATTGTCTGTTAGTCTGTTAGCTTTAAGATTGAGAGTTGATACATTTTTTAAGTGTTTTATACCTTCAGAAAAAGCTCTTGCATAAGTATCGCCCATGCTGTATTGATGAATGTCGATTATGGTTTCTGGACCTTTTCTTCTAACAATTCCAAATGGGTTTGGTTTAAGTTTCTGTTTTTCGACAACTCCTAAATAAGCGAGGTTTGGGGAGTCTTCAAGTTTTTGATGTTGGTTTCTTTGAGAAAACTGAGGTAGGTTTATATAAGTTTCATAGAAATCTAAACGAGCATTTTCTCCTACTGACCCTCCATATGCTTCCATACTCCCATTACGATTTTCAGCTGTCGGTTTGAGAAATTTTATTGGGAATTCTTTAGGTTTACGAATGGAGTCACGTGGAGTTTGTGAGTGAACTTTTCTTGGAGAGCTGGCGCGGGATTCTTCTGACCTTTTCATTAATGGGAGCTTTGCCGTTGCGTTCATACGAGTTACATTAGAATGCATTTTATTAGAAATTTCCATGATATTTTTCGTTTGTCTGATTTTTTTTTTGAATTACGAATTGGGCTTTTTATAAAATTATAGAGGTGATTGTTGAGATTATTGGGGTATGAGAATTTTATATTTTGGATACAAGGTTATTATAAAGAAAAAGCGATGGGGATTGGGTTTATGAAGTGGATATAAATTAAATGCAGGAAAATATAGATTCGTATAGTAAGGAAATAAGCATACAGGAGTTGTTTGAGCAGTGCCAATCATTACAAAAAGAAATCAGTGAGCTTAAAAGGCATTATGAAAAACTTGCTAAATTAAGAGAAAAACTAATAAAAGTCCATGCACAAGAAGGAAGGGTCCTTAAACGAAAATCAAACAGAAATAACTATGACAACTAAATCTAATTTGTCAAATAATTCATAATAATCATCATCTCAATAATATTTTTCTTCTTCAACTCTAAATCAAAAACTAAGATTCCTATAAAAATCCTCTAACACCATAAAGACTTCATCTAAATCACTATTTAATCTCATCAAAATTAAATAAATTCAAATCTATATTCTTATCATCAATCAGATCAAAATCTTAAATGGAGGCATATAATTTTAAAATGCTCACAAAAAAATAAGTGCCAAAGAAAAAGCTACTACTCAAACAAAAATTAGCATAAAAACTCAAGAAACAAAATCTAAAAAAATAAGGATAAGTGAAAAAATTGGCCTTATATTCCCAGCAGCTCTAGTTTTTCATCTTAAAAAAAAAGAATTTCTAATCATATTAGCCTAAAATACACTATTAGTTCTCAATGTTATAATTCCAATAAAGTTGTTATTCCATATAGAACAGTATAAATGCTAGAAGACATAGATCAAAAAAATATCAATAGTGCCTCTAACAAATTTAAAAATGTTCAAACTAAAGGAGATGATAATGAAGAAGTAGATGAAAAAAAAGAAGATGATGATGAGGATATTGATGAAAAAAGAAGAAACCAAAAATTAATTACCTAAACAGTTTTGATTATTAAATTCATAAACTTATATACAAAAAAAACTATTAAAGATTCAAAGAATATCTATAAAATTTGGCAATATTTAAGTGTTTCAATAGCTTTGTACTTATATTTTTGACTATTTATAATAGTTTTTTATTATTTATGCAGTGGGAAACTGACAGCAAAACTGTCAACCATACTCCCAGGTTTACTATAAACTGAAATTTTTCTTTCGGATTGTTGGTTCGTTGACATTAGTGCTATAGAATCAGAAAGAGATCTGCATTTGGTTTGTTTAAATTTATACCATTCATCTAGTTTTTGTTCAGGGACTTCTTCGGAACTTAGAGAAATGTCGATAAAATCTTCGTTTTCCTGGCTTATATTATTCCTATTCCCAATTACAATGTCATAATTTTTTATATCGATTTCACTTTGAATGCAGCTACCCATTATTTATTATAGAAGATAATTTTTTTTTTGGTTTAGGATAAGAAGAGGAAATGTTTTTATGAAAAGGAAAGGATTTTTGATAAGGGTTATAGGTTTGAGGGATGATTGTTGAGGAATTAGAGAGTTTTTGATATAAAATAAACATTTAGTTGTTTGGTTGATAAGGATATTGATTATTGTTTTTATGGTATAAGTTTTGCTGTGAATTTTATGGATTTTTATTTTTTTGGATTTATTATAGATAATAGTTTATTTTAGTTATAGAGAAGGATGATTGTTTTAGTGGGAGTTGGAGGATAAGAACCTTAAGATTTTATAATATTTGTGTGAGCCAGTTAAATATTATTATTCCAGGCACAAGAGAGTGAATATGACAATTTTACTACTAAATCTAAAACTTCTAATTTTATAACCATATCTTTATGCAAATAAAAACAAATATCAACAAATTTTCCACTATTTTCAAATATCTATTTGGTTCATATTTTATCATAAAATCCTTATGTGATTTGATTTAGAAACTCAAAAATAATTTTAGCAAAATTTTTTTAGATACAAAAAAGAAAACCTAAAACTTTATAGACTATATTTTTCAGAATCATAAATATAAAGAAATCTATAGAAAAAATATCAACAACAGTATTAAATATCAGAACATGAAATACTGTTTTTAAAATATTTACCATATAGTGCAACAATGAATTTTCTTCAAAATCAGAGGGAAAAAAAAGTATCATATTTAAACCTCCAACACTTTCAAAAACCCTCATCCTACCAGTCTCCTAACAATCAAAATCTCAATATTTCTTCAACCTAATTAAACTATTCTAAACTTCTTTTAATAAAACTCTCCACTCTAACAGAAAACTCAGGCCCAGCAATTTTCCAACTCATATTATGATCCCCATCTTGTATTAAAAACTAAATATTCAATACAATTTCCTTTTGTTCATCCTTAGCTATTTTATACAACTCTAACATATGCGCATGAGGTATGAGCTCATCTTTAACTCCAGCAATAAAAAGAATCTTACAATTGACAAAAGGTAAACGTTGTATCGAAGGCCAATAATTTCTTAAAATCAAAGACTTCATCCAAGCAATTTTTGGCATAAGATGATCAACAAGTTCTGGTAAACTAGTAAAAGTATTTTCAATCATAATACCACGTATCTAAATATTAAATACATTTGGGAATTTCTGAGCAACATATATAGCAACAGCTCCACCAAGTGATGCTCCAAAAACAAAGATTTTATTTTTATTGACCGAACTATCGAAAATATGTTTCATCACTGCTTCACTATCAAGATTTAATCCAATTTCATTAGGTTTTCCTTCACTATATCCATATCCTCTATATGAAACCGCAAGGACATTAGTTTTAACTGTTTTATATAAGGTTTCATATATATCAAGACGAAAACCAAGATTCCCTGCGTTTCCATGAAAATAAATTATTGTTGCAGCATCTTGTTCAGGTCTTTTCATAAACCAAGCATGGATTCGGAAACCGTCACTGGTTTGAATGAACTCATCTTGATATGGAATTCCTCTTTCTCCTGGGTTTCTGTATCCTTCTGGGTTTAAATCTGGGGTTGGGAGGTTTATCATTACGGGATTTGGCTGATAGATCATTTTGTCTTGATAGAAATACAAAACTACAGCGATGAGTATGACAAATATAGAGAACATAACGAAGAGGTTGTAGATCCAAGATAAAGCTGAGTTTAACATTTAGTATTAATGGGATAATTTTTAGAAGATAATTTAGTTTTGAAATTTCCCATTGGGTTAGGTGAATGATTTTCTTTTGTGAGGATTAAAGTGCGTTTTGTTGATGATTAAGGTTTTTTATTTGGATTTTAGGATGAGTTTTTAGGTTTGAGTGTAGGAAAATGCAAGATTTTATGTTGGGTGAAGAAACTTTTTTTAAGGAAGAGAAACTTTTTTACTTTTTTTGTAAGGTTGTTGTTATAGTGTGCTAGATTATTAGTTATTGTGTTGATAATATTTTTGAATTATAATTCGTTTCATATATTTTAGAATGATTAGTTTTTATTATATTAACAACTTTTGGATTTAGACATTGTAAATATATAATTATAATGATTTTAGAATACCTAAAATTTTAAATCTTATAAGATAAAACCTTAACATTCTAAAAGAAACTTCTAGTATATCAGCATTATCTTCAAAAATCGCATCTTAAACTAGATCTTCTCATTAAAGTATCTAAAACCAGCATAATATCTATAGAATTTTATATAACATAATTAAATACAAAAAGATAAAATATGGACTTAAATCCAAACTTCCCTTCAATATCATCTTCATATCATAAACTCATCAAAAAAACTAAATCTTCCATAATTATCTAATTAATATCCATTCCTATCTAAATCCTATTTTTTTCATATCCTCATCCATCCATCTTGCATATCTCCTACACTAAACCCTATAATTTCAACCTAAAACCTTCTTCACATTCCAATAAACCTAATTAATCAAATTAACAATTAAAATATTTCTAAGCAGAAACTTCTACCTAAAAGTTTCTCCGCCATCCTATCATCCTCTTTAAATTCTTCCCTACAAATCATCCCTTCAATAAAATCAATAGGTAAAACATACAAATTTTCAATCATTTCCCTATCAAAAATAGCATATTCAAAAGTTGGATGATCTTTCCTATATTGATTTATCCTCTGTTTAGCATAATGAGCATCAGATATCACAATCCCACTACTTGTCACCCATTCAATTCTATATTTATCCCATTGATAAAACCCTTCTAAAGTTTTTCTAGCAGAAGAATGGCTATTAAATTGTACAATACAATAATAATTAATATTTCCTTGGAATTTTTCATTATCAAAAGATAAGCTTTTTATTCTTAAAGGGTTTTGAAATAAATTTTTAACATAATTTTCAGTTTGCCATGATTGTAAATTTGAGATTTTTATGATTTTGTTTTTTGAATTTCCTTCTGATTTTTGTTGTTTTTGTAGAGTATTTAGAAGATTTATGAAGGATTCTGTATTTGATTGGAAATGTTTATAGGAAGATTCTAATAATTCACAAGCTTCATTTGTTTGTCCTTTTTGATGTAATAATGAGGCAAGGTCTTTTATTGCTGATTCTTTTCTGTCATTTTCGTGGATCGCTTGACGATAAAGTTTTTCAGCTTTTTCGATGTTTCGTTCAGCATATTCTGCGGTTTTAGCTTGAGCATAAGTTGAGGAACCTTTTGGAATTGGTAAAGAAAAAGTTTTATTTTCGTTGCTGTCATTAGATTTGCTTAGAGGGCTTGAAGGATTGATGTTTTGAAGGGTTTTTGAAGTTTTAATGATATAATTAGCCTGTTTTGGTCCTAAATTCTTTTTAAANATAAGTTGAGGAACCTTTTGGAATTGGTAAAGAAAAAGTTTTATTTTCGTTGCTGTCATTAGATTTGCTTAGAGGGCTTGAAGGATTGATGCTTTGAAGGGTTTTTGAAGTTTTAATGATATAATTAGCCTGTTTTGGTCCTAAATTCTTTTTAAACTGGAGCTGCTTTGTTTTATTAGCTTCTATTGGCATTTTGTTATAATTTATAGATAATTTTAAGATGAGTTTTTTATTTACAGAACATTTACAAAATACAGAAAATAAAAAATTTGAAAATATTGAAAGCTTCTAAGATTTTAAAGATTTAGTGAAGTTTGAAGCAAAGATATTCATTATTTATTATTTGTCAAATCAAAGTTTGGAACTTAAAAAAACCTTTTATCATCTTTTTTTTATATTTTGTAGGCTAAATTCCTTTTTATTATAATATTGATAAAAGTTAAACTTTGATGCATAAAACTCAAGCACCTCCCAAAAGTAATTATTTTCAAAAAAAACTTCTTCTCTTTTACATCAATTCGCTTATTTTCGCATGAAATTTCCGATAAAATTATCATATAAACCCTTCTTCAATATAAACCCACTTACCTCTATCAAATTTTCCTTATAAACTTTATATACTAAACTCTATCTAAAAATCCTTTTATAAAACCCTTCTTCATCCTATAATTTTCTCTTAAATCTCAATTAATATATATTATGTCAATACAAAGGGACTCCTCAGAAAAACTACAGCAAATCCATGAGCAAGTAGAAAAAACTAAGCTTTCCCTCCAAGCAATGGACACTCGACTAGCTTTAAAAAACCAAGAAATCGAGTCCTTAAAAGAGCAAATCCGAGCTAAAAGAGAAATGCTTAGCCTTCAATACCATGCCATGAACCAAATGGAAAAACCTCTACTTGTAGATCAAGGCATAATATCCCATCTTTCTGAACTTAAAGCTTTATTATCAGCAAAAAAATCAGAATTAGCAACTCAAGAAATCATGCAAAGCGAATTTACTGGGAAACCATTTGCCAAGGGATCTAAACTACAAAACAAATGGGTCCAACATGGAGAAGAAGCATACAATGGTTTTAAAGACTTTGCTGAAGGTCCTATTCAAGATTTGTATTTACAACTACAGATATCTGAGCTTAAAATACAAGAACTGAAAACAAGGATTGATGAAAGTAAAGAGATTTATGAAGGACTTGAAAAGGAAGCAACTGAACAACAGACACTTGTTAGTGATTTGCAGGGTAAATACAAACAGGGTTTGGATATGTTTGATTTGTTGTCACAAGAAAACTTAAGACTTAAGAGAATAGCTAGTTAATTTCAATACAACTTTTTATCAATATCAACAAAATCTATTTATCTTGACTAAAATTTCTTAGCTTAGAAATTTTATGAAAATTATTAAATCTAACTAGTATATAATAGTCTATAAATACCAAAAACCATATAGATTAAATATAATATTCAAAAAAAAAACTAAAGTCTATATGAAAAAGCCAAAAATACATCATCGTTTATACAAAAAACTATAAAACATTTAAGATTTGATTGAAATGAGAATGTTTTAATATAATGCTACCCTTTAAAAGAAAAAAACAGCGTCACATAGAAAAAATACGGTATTCGGGCAAGACAAATTCTTGTCTAAAAGAGTTTTTCATTACAGAAAAAAAAATCAGATGCACATCAACAGAGAGAATCATATATAAAAAACACAAACAACTTAAAATGAAGAGATTCATCGAGATTATGATGCAAATTTGTTATAACAATAATGATGATAAGAGAAATTATCAATATAGAGAATTCTTTTCAAAAATAATCTATCAAGAATATGTGATAGAGTTAGCTGATTATACTAAAGATTCATATCTAAACGTAATGTATGACGATTATACTAAAAATACACATTCAGATATATTGTGTAGTGTTTATGGAATATATTGTCATGTAAATTCCCTAGGACATAATGAAAAGTGTTGGGAGAAATGGTTTAATCTAGGAGAGTATTTGGAAAATACATTTTTTGCAGACATTGAACTTTAATGATTTTTATCCTGGGGTATATACTTAAGTACTATCAGCAAAGGTTTGCTTGATACTTTGATGATAGGAATAATTATTAATCGTATAATTTATATTATACTTATTATAACCTTATAGATAGATCTATAGTGATTGTTGTTTTTAAAAAAAAAAATTTTTTTGAAGTTGGAGATTAGAAAAATAGGTTTAAAGATAGCTTTGAATAGCAAAATTGTGAGTTTTTTTAATGTGTGTAAAAATAATAATGAATTTTGCTTAGTTATATATGTTTTAGGTGTTTTAGTATATTATATGATATACTTTAATTAATTATTTTTTATAATTTTATATATTGTTGTGTTATTGTTAATTATTTGTTGGTCATTCTCTCTGTTGTTTTCTTTTATTTGTTTCAACTTTCACTTTTATCACTTTACTAATTTTAGCATATAAATATTATTAGAAATTA
The DNA here is from genome assembly GCA_001970955.1 of Stentor coeruleus. Taxonomy (NCBI): domain Eukaryota; phylum Ciliophora; class Heterotrichea; order Heterotrichida; family Stentoridae; genus Stentor; species Stentor coeruleus. The sequence goes on from MPUH01000040.1 coordinate 52,656, forward strand.
AGTAGTTTATTGTTATAAAGCACAGATTTATATATAAAAAAGAGAGATAAAACTACATGAAAACACATAAAAGCAGAAATCAGTAATGGAGATGTATAAGAATTTCATATCAAAAGCTGGGTTTTATGAAAAACTGAAAAAAATATTTTTCTGGGAAATTAAACAACTCCAATAATCATAAGATTATTAAACTAAATAGAAAAATTATAGAATTACGCTGCTTAAAAAGGAAAAATCAAACTGAGAATTATACTGAAAGGCTTTTCAACTTAACTAGTTCTAAGAAAAACAATTAAAACACTCAAATTGCAATTGAAAAAAATATAAGAAAATATCTCAAAAATAGAGAAAAAAACCTCAAGTATTTATAGATAAAAACAAGCATTGGTAAATGAATACTATAATGAAAGCTTCAATGAGACTTCAATAAAAAATCTTGNTAATGAAAGCTTCAATGAGACTTCAATAAAAAATCTTGAAAATGGCTTTAACTCACATAACGATCATCAAAAAATTTTATTTTCAATAATTCCTCAAATAAAACTTTTATTTCCTAATAATAACACAGATAAACCTCAAGATAAATTTACAATAAAAGTTTCAATCCAAATAAACAATCCTTCAAATCATAAACTTAAGCATCTTCATTAAAACCTTTCAATCCTGAAAACTCTTATATCCAATAACTAATCTTTATATTAAAAATTAATCTTTTAGTATATAATTTTTATATCATCAACACAAATTTTATCTAACTTTTATTACCCAAATCTAATTTAATATAATAGAAAATATATTTAAATGAGTCAGTATGATCAAAAAAATCTGCCCTCTATTGAAGAAGAGTCTGAAGATTCTATTCAAGAAGAATCAATGGTCTCTATGAGTATTGATATTGTCTCACAATTAAACCCAGAGCCAGTTAGTGAATCATCTGCACTTAGTGTTTATGATATGTCTTCTGGGGATATTATTGTTGATGCAAAGAATTCAAAGTCCACACTTGTAAGTGGGAATCGTTTAGGTCAATATTATGGTACAGATTATATGAATTTGAAAAGGAAAGCTAATACTTCGCTTTGGGAGGCTGTTGAAAGGAATGATATTGATATGATGAAAAAACTCTTAGACCCTAAAAATAATGGGAACATTACAGCTGATACTAATGCACCTGGATTGAATAATTGGACTGCTTTACATATGTCTGCTGCTTATGGGCTAAAGGAGGCTTGTGAAGTACTTTTATATAATGGTGAAGCTACAGATATCAATGCTTTAACTTCAATGAATAGAACTCCATTGCATTTAGCAACAATTCACAATCATTTGAATGTTGTAAAGCTTTTAATACATGAAGGTGCTGTGATTGATCTTAAAGATAATGATAAAAGTACTTGTTTGCATTATGCTAGTACACAGGGATATAAAGATATTGTTGACTGGCTGTTAAGGAAAAATCCTCCATTGAATGTTAAAAATTTATTAGGAAGGACACCAGTTGACATAGCTTTAAACTATGAGACATATTTGGTTTTTTATGAACATTGTAAGAGAGAAAATATAGATATTCCATTGACAGGATATACAAGAACTATTGTTCACCATACTCTCATGCACAATTCTCGAGAAGATCAAATAAATGCGCTTTTACAAAAAGGTTCAAACAAACCAAGTTCAAGCGATTTAAAACTTTTTTCTGAACGTCCTAAACTACAAAAACCCAAACAGAATAAAAAACCAATAAATTTTAGTAAACTCATACTCCCACCAAGTAAAGTTAGCCCATGTGATTTTCGGGGTCTTCTTCAGCTTGGTAAAGGAAGTTTTGGCGAGGTTTATCTTGTAGAAAAAATCGACACATTAGAAAAATTCGCTTTAAAAGTTTTAAGAAAAGAAAAAGTTCTTGGGAATAACCTAGTCCGTTATGCATTTACTGAAAGAAATATCCTTATGTCTATATCTCATCCTTTTATTGTAAAACTAAACTACGCATTTCAAACACCAGAAAAGTTGGCAATAATCATGGACTTCTGTCCAAATGGCGATTTAGGCACACAACTTGCAAGAGAAAAGCGTTTTTCTGAAGAAAAAGCTCGTTTTTATATGGTTGAAGTGCTTTTAGCTTTACAAGAACTACACAATCATGGGATTATTTTCAGAGATTTAAAGCCTGACAATGTTGTTTTAGATGAAGAAGGACATGCTAAACTCACAGATTTCGGACTTTCTAAAGAGGGTGTTGATGATGATAAGCTAACAAAATCATTTTGTGGCTCAGTTGCTTATTTAGCCCCTGAGATGATTAGAAGAACTGGACATTCTAGGTCTGTTGATTGGTATTTGTTTGGAGTTTTACTTTATGAAATGATTGTTGGCTCACCACCTTATTATTCTTCTAGTAGGGAGCAACTTTTTAATAATATACAAAGAGGAAAACTGAAAATGCCATCATTTGTAAGTAGTGAAGCTAGGAATTTGATTAAAGTTCTTTTACAGAGAGATCCGAATAAGAGGTTGGGAGCTTCAAAAAAAGATGCGGAAGAAGTTAAGGCTGATGCGTTTTTCAAAGGGATTAATTGGGAAGCTTATATGAACAAACAGGTTAAGCCCCCTAATTTTCACCCAATACGGAGGGTGTTTAGAGAGGTTAATTTAGAGAAGATGTTTGGAAAATTGGAAGAAGAAATGCCGACATCAAGATTAGATGGGTGGTCGGTATTGCAACCAAGTTAAAATCAGAATTAATGTTATTTAAGTTAAGTCACTAATGTGTAGGTGTTGGGATAATGATTTAAGATTTTATTATTTTTGATTAGTTATATGAAGATAAAGTTGAGGTTTTAATGTAAATTGAAATAAAAATTATGTTCTTTTTCCATTCTTATAAAGGGTTAATAGTCAGGAAAATTTATTTCTAAAATATTATAAGGTAAAAGATGTAATCATCCCTTGCTTTTCATTTAATTAAAATAGTATCATGAACTTGTTTTAGATCATTGATAACAGCTTTGATTTCACAGTTAAGATACTTGCTTCGCATTTCTGAATTGAACTTCCTCGACAAATTTTTTTATCCCTTAAAAGCATATATTTAATTACTTCAGTTTAAATTATTATACATCTCCATAATTAAACCAATAAAAATCATTTTTTACATGTATTTTAAACTAAATTACTCGAATTTTCTTACAACTACTTTAGGCACTTCAATATTAACTTTGAAAATTGTATCAACTAAGAATTCAATAGCTTCATCTTTATATTTTTGAAGGTAATTCATACAAAAATCATTAAAAAATCTCAAAAACTCCCATTTCTATCAAAAAAAAAAATCAATATTTTTTTAACCAAATTGAAGGTATGAACTATTTTTTCAGCTTTTTTCCTATAATTTTCCTAAAGATTCTGTAGTTCAGGGTCAACTCCCTTAGCATTATTTTCAGAATCTTCATTATACTCAGCTTCAAGTTCCTTTTTAAATTTCCCCAACTCCTATTAAGAATCAAATTTAGTTTCTTTAAGTTTATTATCTCTATATCATCTTGAGCCTTACAAATAATTTCTGTAGCTACTTATTCAGCTGTTATAAGTTCAATCAGATATATTTTATCCACCATTTTATCTTTATATAATGGGTTTATCATGATTAGATAATTACTACTAATCTGTGAAATCACTAGGCCCTGGAGTATCAGAATTTGCTAAACTTTGTGGGTAACTTGGGTTTACATAATATTCTCTATCTTCTTTCAAATGAATCAACTGTTTCTCCAATTTCTTCACCTCGTTTTCTCTATCTTTAACTAATCTTTTGCTTTTCACCAACTCTTCTCCATAGGAAATAACTTTTTCCTCAAGCATCTGTTTCTGGTTTTTAAGCTTATTTGTTGAAGAATTATTAGACAAATCAATCATAAGAGCTGCGATTTCTTTACAATTTTTTTCTGTGAAAACTACATCTTGATCAGCAAATAAAAGTCTGTTAAGCAAGTCTTCAATTTCAAGTTCAGATTTCATATTATCTTCATTTACTTTATGTTCTTTCTTTGATTCCTCATTTTCTAATATTTTTTTATCTTCTAAAGGTTTCCCTATAAACTCAGGTGAGCAATTGGTTTTTAATATAGGTTGATCTATTTCTAAAAGAAACTCATTACAAATTGTACTTATAAGGATTCTAAGATTTGATAAAGTCGGTTCTGGTTTTGGGGTTTCTTTTGGTAAAACTTTAGATGATAGTAAAGTGTAGTATAAATTATCGACCATTTGAGAGATTTCATTTGGGGAATAGGTTATTTCACTTGAACGATTACTACTAAAAGCATCAGATAGTGTAATTGGACGTATTTTTTGATCTGCTGCTGATGAGAACATTTTTTTGTTAAGGGTTATATAGAGTATAATAGAATAACTTAATAAAGGATATTTTTCAAAATTTAGATTTTTTGATTGGGATTAGGGTTAACAAAATTTGGGAAAAGTTATCAGTTTTTTATGTTTAAGTTATAAATAATCAAAAGATATAGTTTTATTATGTTTAATCTATTTATTCTATATAATTTGAAAATTATTAATTCAATTAAGTTTATATAATAAATGACTGAATATAAATGTACTAGAGAATCATGCCAATCTAAAGCAACTTTAGCATGTTATTGTAGAAATCAAGTGTTTTTATCATGTGCAAATCATTCACACGTGGATATGCCTGGTCATAATCCCATAAAGATATATAAAGAAGTGACGAGCGGAAATGCAATAATTTTGATATCTTTATGTGATAAATATGATGAATTGGTTAGTAAATCAATCGAAAGAATTAATTCAGCATTAAATAATATCAAGATTTCTATAGATAAAAACTTCAGAAAATTAATTGATTCTTATACAGCTTTTAGAGAAAAAATTCAAAATGTTAGAAACATGACTACAGAAGGTCGGTTGGTTTCTGTATTAGATAATGCGAGTGAATCTGAAAAATCAATATCTAAATTTATTTCGAATTCTAGTGGAATACTCTATGGATGGGAAAAATATAAACTATTCGAAAATGAAGATAAAGCTAAAATTGCTCTTTTAACTTATTCTGGTGAACGATATGAAGAATCTAAAATAATAAGTATTCAACGCCCTCATACAAAAAATCTAATGAAAATAGATGTGATTAATCAGAGTTCTATAGAAGTTGAAATCCCAATACCTGAGAACTTTGCTTATGCTAGCGGCTGGTGTAATATCAATAATGAGCTCCTTTTAATCCATGGAGGTGCTACAAATTATAATGCTCAACAAAAAGTTTTTACCATGAGCGGAAATACTTACATGATAAATACTGCTATTAATTTACTAGTACATGAAACAAATGGACCTAAAAAATCAGATATGGGTAATGGAACTTTATATGAAAATAAGGTTTTCTTCTTTGGTGGGTTTGACGAATCATCGAATATGCAAGACTCAGCACATAAGTTTGTGTTATCGTCAAAAATGTGGGAAAGTATAGCAAATCTTCCTCAAAAGATGGGGTATTGTACATCAGCTAGAGCTGGATCTTTAATTTATGTCACTGGCAGCCCATCAACTGAAATATATCAATATCATCCTGATTATGACATATATGTTTCTGTTATTGATTGTTTAGAAACTTATAAAACTTTGTTTTTTTTCAATGAAAAAATTTATATTATTATTGATGGATACCTTAGGATTATTGATGGATGTAACACTATTATGAATGATGAAATTGATGCTAAAAACATGTTTTTGCTTGGTCATGCAACATTTTATGAAAATAGTTTATATTTTATTTTAGGGAAATATAACTATACAAGTGGGGAGTTTATATCTAGTAAGCTATGCAAAATAGATGGAGCAACAAATAGATTTGCGATTATCAGGAGTGGAATTTTAGCCGATTAGTTAATAGTTAGAATAAAAATTAGAATCTAGTATTTATTAGAAAAAAATCTGTGTCCTTATCTGCTATAATAAATAGATAATTAATATAAAAATATTCCTACCATTCCAATTGCACATATACTTACAAAGGATATTTTGATTTATTCTTATCACTAGTTTTCAAATGAAAAATATAATTTTTTAGCATATCTCATTTGAAATTTGCATGCATGTAAGCAAAATATCAGCCATACAGCTTGAATCTTTTAAAATCCACTTCAAAGAATGCTTAGAACTATTATTTATTTTCATCACAGGTAATCATATTCCTTGTATCACAGCTAATATTATGTCCTGCTATTTAAAGCCACATTAATCGCATAGGCTAATCTTTTTATATACAACTATACAAATAAAATCATCCCTTCTAAGCCTTTTGTTTTCTTCCATTTATAAAGTAAATAATATAATAAAGATACACTTCAGAGCTTAGTAATGATTATTCAGTTTCCATGGACAGAAAGGTGGTTGAACGGTGCTGAATATGAACACATGATAAAGTTTTACAATGAATATATGAGTGAATTATGTCTTCAAATCTATTTTGAACATCCATCTCTCATATACACTTCCCCATCTCATGGGCTTATATATTATCTCAAAAGTCAGTCTCTTAGAGATCTTGGTTTCCCTAGGATCAAAGGTCTTAAAAAACCTTTTAAATGGAAGAAAATGAATTTTATAACAAATTTACCTAAACAAAAACCTCGAGTTACTTACCTTGTTGCAACAGGAAAACTTAGTCAATTATGTTATAGAATGCATATTGTTTACTATAAAGAACAATATCCAATATTATGTCATATGCTTAGGATACAAAACCATTTTAAAATTGGAGTTGGGATTCCATCAAGACAACATTTTAAAGAAAATTTTAAGGGTTATTCTGAAGAAAGAAATGAAAAATTTTGTGAAGATAATAAAAGTGTTGTGATAGAACTGGATGAAGATGTGGCTATGCATCCGTTAAAAAAAGATGCTTTGATGTATATGGTTTGTAGATTTAGAGGTAGTTTAGAAGAATTAGGAGATAATGTAACTAATAAATGTAAATATTAGATTATAGGTTTAAGGATAAATTAAGGGGAAAAAATCATGTTTTTATTTTATTATGTATATAAAATTTTGCTATTGCTATTTATGGGTATTGTTCATATTGTAGTGTATGCATAAATTTTAATTATGAATGAAAAGTATTGATTTTGAAATTATCAGAAAATATGAATAGGAAAGTTTAAATCTTAAGTTTATTATTATAGTCTAGAAATAGGCCCAAATCTTATATTTTTTCTAATCAATTATTAGGCTATATTTTTTGCTAAATCTAGATTTTGTTTCAAATATTCCACATCCTAGCCCTTTCTCAATTTCCTCAACTTAAAAGCAAAAATAATTCAACCAAGCCTCAAAAAGCATCATATTTTCATTAGCTAATTACGATATAAAATACTCAGCCTGTTCAATCAAAATTTTCGAACTCTGTTTTCCTTCAAAGAACAACGAAGCTACTTCTTCAACATCTCCTTTACAAATCGAGTCTCTTCCATTAGTATTTGCAACAATCCTCGCTGGAGTTAATAACTGTAAAACATACCTCAAAGTAGTCTGTGAGCCAACATATCCTAAATGTCCTAAAGCTTCTTCTTCAAGGGCAATATTTTCAGTTGAAGCTCTAAGGGCAATAATTTCAATAATTTCAGCTAAAGAATAAGGTAAAGTTCTGACAATAAGTAGTCTATCAAGAAGATCTTGAGGTATTCCATGTGGTGATAATATTTCAGTACCACGAATTGTTGTTATCCCTCGATTTGTTGCTAAGATAACAATAGGAGATAAAGGACTTTCTAAAGCTCTATTAAGATAAGTAAAACATTCTATATCAAGCATATGAACTTCATCAATAAAAAGTACTCCAGGGACAAGTTCAGCAACACCTTGATCAATATATTTGTTGACTACTTTATTTATTTCTCCTCTAAGTTTTTCTGTAATTTCAGTTTTCTTTGGCTTCATAATCTGCCCCATAAGAGACATGAAATCTTTACCACCCTGTGGTTTTGCATTAGCCATATCAAGATCATGTAAAGTTACATCTTGAACGATTTCTTTCTTTTTATGCACATCACCTTTAGGAATTGGCACATATTCTTCAGCTTCTAAATCATATTCTGTTGCATAAGCATCTGATCTACCAACTCTTTTTACATTCCCACTACTAGCTTCTATATAAATCACATCACCAACAGTTACTTTTTCCTTGCATAAGCATCTGATCTACCAACTCTTTTTACATTCCCACTACTAGCTTCTATATAAATCACATCACCAACAGTTACTTTTTCTTTTTGTAAACTCTCAAAAATACTTGGGTCTAATCTTAGTTGTTTTGTCCCTTTAGAAGTTTTTAATCCTATGACGACACTTATGACTGTTTTTGCACTTCCACCATATTGATCATCTTGTTCTTGTGGTGTAACTTCAGTAACTTCTCCTTCCCAGACTTCTTTAGTTTCTTTAATTCTTAGGCCAATGGCTCTACGGAAGTTTTCCATCAGAATTTCAGTTTTTTTGACTTCTGAGGAGTAGACTTCAGAACCGACCATTGGGCAAAATGGCACTTTTGGACCTAGTTCTTGAGCTACAGCTAGAGCTATTGCTGTCTTACCTGTACCTGGAGGCCCAGCAAAAAGCAAAGCTCGGCCGGCCATTTTTTTCGATCTGATCAGCTGGACTGCGATACCTCCTGCCTCACGGGCTGCGTTCTGCCCAACAAGGCCGGAGATTCCACTTTCTGCGTAACCTTCTTCGTTAAGCCCTAAACCTTTTATGTGACTGTGACTGGCTATACGATTTTCCCGGGTTGTGCTTTTTACTTCTTCGATTTTCATATTATATTTGCATTTATGAAAGAAAGGTCTAAGCTTTTTTTGAGGGAAGGTGATAATTTTTGATGGGCTTTTTTAAGAAGATAATGATGATGGTATGATGATTTTAATTTTGTTAAGTTTTTATATGGTTTTCTAATGAAATAAAAAAATTTTGGTATGGGATTTATGGATTTGCTTGTGGAATACATGATTTGGATTATGGATTTTTATGTGTGTATGTAATTTTAAATAAATGATTTGCTTGTGATATGTCTTAAAAGTATTTCAGTAGATAACTTTTTATAACTTTTTTTTGTTATATAAATAATGTATTTGATTTTGATTCTTAGGCTTAAAACTAATTTATTTCCATTAGAATTATTAATGATTCCTTAAATTTACTTGTGGGTAAAATAATATAATTATGAATGGAAAGATATTTCATGAATTTTATAGTTTAGACTATAAATACTTGTAAGTAGATTTCTTATATAGAAAATATAGCTATAGAAATTCTAACACTTATTTTTTTTCGATTTTATAATTTATCGAATTATCAAGATGCATTGGTTTTAATAGTTAATGTTAAATAAATAGTATATTTTTATTAAAATTGATGAAGTTTTGAAAAAATTTGCGTTAATTATTGTTATGGCTTGATGAAAGTACTTATAAACTTATCATTTAAATATCAAAAAAACTATTGTTTATACTTTAAAATATGGCTCGATCAAGAAACAATGAGACGCTGAATTTTCAAATTGATAAACTATCAGAAGCTATAGAATCTATGATGAAAGGTTTTGAAACTCTACAAACTCCTAGAATTCTAGATAGTGACCTAATCAGAGTTAAACCACCAAATTCTATGCATGTAGGTCTGACAGGTGACGAAGACATAAGCGATCCTGATTCATTTTGTAGAGAGCCAGACGATGAAATAGAAAGACCAGAGCTGCACTTAGACCGCCTTGCAATGATCATTGAAGATTTTCGATCTTTTGAGTCCCGAAAACTTGAAAACTCCTATGAAGACTTCACACAAAGCCCATGCCAAGTTTCTAAAATCCTCGAACTTATCTGTGAAAGAATCAATGACAAATATGGTATTTCTCTACCTTTCAGCGACCTTGAAGATTTTATCTCAGCATTTCAAGGAGTAATCCAAAGCCAAATCGACTGTTCTCTTGTAGATCTTCATAGTTTCATCCTTAGAATATGTGAAATGATCCAAAAAGAACAACCTTCCTGCCAAAAATTCTCTTTAGGTAATACAATTCTAAGTATTCATATAAAAGATCGCCCAAGAAAACGTTTCCAAAAAACTGATTATTCAGTGAACTATGATCAAGCAATCGAAAAACTTTTACAAGACAAAGATTTGCCTGATGAAATCAAAAGTATAGGCCGAATAAGAAAGAATTTATTATCTACACTGAATCTAGAAAAGGTTAGAAAAATGGAAGTTGATGAAATTCGTGAAGATTTAGAGCATCAGTTGGCTGATGTTGAGATAATGAAAAAGAAGTTTTTTAATCAATTGGAAAGTTTATCTAAATTCTCAAAGCAGTTAAGGCAAAAAGATATTGAATTAATTAAATTACGTGAAGGATTAGAGGATATTGAAGCTGATTTGAAATTACAAAGACAAGTATTTGAAGATAAAGAAGTGAAACATTATGATAAAATTAAAGTTGTCAAATCAAAAATAAATGAAATCTGTCCTGATATGACTAGTTCCGTTGAAATCAAACCAATGCATTCAATTGAAACATCATCTACAGGTAGATTAAGCCCTTTAGTTTTACAAATTAGGACATCAACACCAGTTCTCCAGATGAGATCTTCTGATATAACTTGTGATGAACTTTCAGCTTTACAAAATGAATTAGCTATGCTTGAAGCTGGACCACAAGACAGTAATACTTTATTAAAAATAACAAGGGTTAAAACACAGATATCGACAATAAGATCAGCTACAGCTATTAATAACTCAATGAGAAACTCAGCTTCTTCATTTAATAAAATGAATGATCATAAAAGAAACACATCAAATTGTTCATCAGGAGATTCTAATATACCCCCATCACCTTTACCTAGAAGTGGTTGTTCAAGTCCTATTGGACCTGATAATTTATATAATAGTCAAATTTTATTAAGAAGAACTGCACCAAGACCTCCTGCCCCTGGACCTAGAAAAGCTCCACAGAAAGCTAAGGAAAAAGAAACTCCTGATGATATAGAAATTATTAGAAATCAGTTAAGAATACAGGAATCTAGATTAAAAGAACGTGAAGAACTTATTGAAGAAAAAGAAAATAGATTACAAAGGACTTGGATGAGACTTCCGAATTCAGAAGAACTTATATCTATGGTACAAAAAGAACTAAATTATTTGGGGATGATTAAAAAAGATTATGAGGATAAGTATGAAGATCTTAATGCTGAACTTGTTACTTTTGCTAAGAAAACAAGTCAGTTGAAGGTTAAAGAAAGGGAATTGGAGAATAAAATGATAGAGTTGGGGAAAGATAAAAAACAAATGGAAGATGATAGGAGGATATATGAACAGAAATATGAGATTATTATGAATGTGTTGGAATCTCTGTAAGGAAATAAATTTTTATGGAATTACCGTAATGTTTTAGAATCATAATCTTAATCTTACAAAATCGAATAATACCAGCAATTTTAATACTNATAAATTTTTATGGAATTACCGTAATGTTTTAGAATCATAATCTATAAAACCTAACCAAAATTAAAAAAATCTAAACTTTAACATAAAAACTTCATTAAAAAGTTGAATTATCACCAATATCATTAATAAGTTGTTTTCGATGAATCTTTTTTACGAGTAACAACCGAAGATATAGAAGACATTGAAAATATATTGGTTTGATTAGTCCTGTTGATTTTTCTCTGGCTTATCGAAGGCATTAATTTGCTTTCTTGGGCAATTTTTTTAAAAACCTGTTCACATTTAAGTGTAGCAAGTTTATCAACAGACGATATCAAAGACAAAGGGACTTTAAACNACATTGAAAATATATTGGTTTGATTAGTCCTGTTGATTTTTCTCTGGCTTATCGAAGGCATTAACTTGCTTTCTTGGGCAATTTTTTTAAAAACCTGTTCACATTTAAGTGTAGCAAGTTTATCAACAGACGATATCAAAGACAAAGGGACTTTAAATTTGCTTTTAAGTTCAGGAGATCTTCTAAAAGCAAAAATATCAAATCGTCCTTGGCTTTGAAATCTAGCTTTTAAACCATCATCAGTTTTTGAAAGTGTTTTTGTATAATTTTCTTTACAATTTTCATGTCTGTTTAAAGGACTACAGCTGTTTTTATTAGGTTTTTCTTCTGGGATTGTGTGTAAATGCTTTTGGTTCTGTTTTATTATCAAGTAAGTTAATATTTTTTCTATAGTCAAACTAAAATCAAGCGCGTATAGTTCCCTACATATAGTCAAAGCTGTTTTTTTGTATAAAGTTAGAGTTTTTATTGGGTAATATAATTCTTCGACTAAGAATTTTAAGATTTCCAACTTACCATTTATAGCTGCAATGTGTAGAATGGTGTGTCCAGCATAATCATAACCTTTTAGAGAAACTTTGCAAACAATTGTCAAGTATTTCATTATGTCTATTTGACCTGATTCACATGAAATCATTAGTGGAGTTCTTTTAAAAGAGTCTAAAGATTCAAGGTTAGACCCTCTTGATACTAGTTCTTCAAGAATTTCTAGGAAGCCATACTCACAAGCTAGATGAGTACAGAAAGTTTGATATAACTGATTTTCTTCTCTTTCGTCTTTTATTGTTAAGATTGTTTCAGTTGGAAAACCTAAGTTTAACAGATTTAATACTTTATCTTTTTTGCATTGTTGGAATGCTTTTACCATATCCTGAGCCCATTTCTTCATATATGATTTAAGTAAATTATTACTATTATTATAATTCACACAATTTAACCTATCTATTTTTTCTTACACCTCGCTAAAGCTTTCGAATACAATTCCGGCCCAGAGAGTTTTTCCATATTCTTAGGAAGTTTCCACTTTTTTTTCTCCAAACTAGGTTTTTTTTCTCTAATTTTAACCTGTTCCATCCTTAAAGCTCTGCTCTGTTCATATTTTAACCTATTAATTTCAGTTTCCAGCATAGCCAATTCACTAGCAAAAATTAATTTCTCATTAACACTTTCTTCTAAAGCAAATTCATTCCTAACTTCTGTAATTAAACAGTTTAATGCTTCAGATTTTAAAGGTAAAGCAGCTTGTTCTTCAAGATATTTAATATATTTCACTAACATATATGATATTTCTGCTATATCATGTCCAGCTAAAACCTCATCAATGTATATTTCCAGTTTTTTTGGGTCATCTTCTAAACTAATATCAAGTAAATCATTAACAGTTTGCATTTCTGAAGGTTTAAAGTCGCATAAAGCTTCAAAACCAACCATTTTAGCAAGGATTTTAACTTCTTGTCTATACAAAGGGACGCTTTCCCAAAACCCTTCACTAGGCTCGATGTTTTTTCTAAGTTTTTTCATCATTTCTGTGATATTTTCAATAAGCCCAATGTAAATATCAACTTTTTCTTTGACCTGATTAGCTAATTGTACTGACTCATTATCTTTTTCTAATGATAAAATAAGAGATAAAAGTTGGTTATAAGCTGTTAATTCCCGAAGTTCATTGGCTAGTTTCAAAACTTCTCTTTTATAATCTTCATATTTGCTTGATTTAATAGCAATTGGATTAGGGTTAAGATCTTCATGAGGAGTTAAAGCTAAGCTTACGATTTTATAGTTTGTATGACCAACACTATCATCTTTTTCTATAGGTGAAACATTTTCTAATGCTCGAAAAGCTTGCATTTTCATAGGAGGTGGACTAACTTGTGCTGAAGGTATTCCAAGGTCTAAGGATTTGTCTTGATTTTCTGGGATTTCAGGGATTTCTTCGTTTTTTACACTGAGCTCATCAGATAAAGATAGCTTTTCACTTATGAGTTTTTCGACAATGAGTTTACAGGTGTCGATTGGAAGTTCTGATACTTGGGATAAAGATACAGATTTGTGGATTTTGAAGTGTTTTATCATGTTTTCGAGAATTTTGTCAGCGGATGGGGATGGTTTTGGGAAAGATTTTTGAAGTTCGGGCTCGAGGTTGTAAGAAATTTCACTTGACTCTGAGGTGCCTGAGGAGAATTTTCGGGATTTCACTGGGAAAACGTTAAGGTTCGGATTGCGGTCATTACCTGCTGGGGACATAAAAGTAAAAGTTCGTACTGGGCCTGCGTTAACGTTGCCTTTAACTTGGGGAGTCATATTCTCGTATTGGTTAGAAATTATTTTAAACTTTTAAGATTTTAAGTATTTAAATATCGCAATGCTAATGATTAAAAGCAAATACCCTCAGTTTAAGATTTTTAAAGTTTAATTCATAAGCATTTTCACCTGAATTTAAACCTTACATCCAAATAATCCCATTCTAAATTCTAACCTTCCTTGCTTTAAAACCCTTAGTAAACTAATTTTTCCCTAAAATGAACATATAATAAAATGAACAGAAAACTAACTTCAAGGCTTTCAAGACCAGCAAGTATCACAGCAAGGTCCAAGCCAATGCCACTAATCGCTAAAGGTGTTGGGGGTTCTACAAGTTCCTTAGCCCCAAAGCCGATAAAAATCTCAAAAGGTCCTCCATCATCAAGAGTATTTCAAAGCATTAAGTAACACCTAAACAGAAAGTATCAAATCGTCCCAACAAATTTCAGGAAATTTTATGAAAGAGGTGATTTGCCTGTAGTTGTGAATTTTAGTGGGGCAAACAGAAAAATTGTTTGGAAAGTAGACCCTGATGTCCTTGATTTACATCATTATCTTCCAATGTTTTTTGAAGGACTTAGAGAAATTGATGAACCTTATAAGTTTTTAGCTGAAAGGTCTATTGATGATTTATTAGAAAAATGTTCACATAAAGTTCTCCCGGTATTGCCTCAGTTGATAATTCCAATAAAAATGGCTTTGTCGACGAAGATTCCTGAAGTTATTGTGATAACAATTAAGAAATTACAGAAACTTATTAAGTGTGGGAATTCAATTGGAGAAGCTTTGGTGCCGTATTATAGGCAGATATTACCGATTTTTAATATGTTTAAAGGGAAAAGGGCGAATTTAGGAGATATGATTGATTATTCACAGTATAAAGGAATTAATATTTCGGAGTTGATACATGAAACATTGGAAATTATGGAAACTTATGGTGGTGATGATGCTTATATAAACATCAAGTATATGATACCAACTTATGAATCTTGCATGTTTTAGCTAATTTTATGGATTTTTTTATCAGTGGGATTGGGTTGTTATCGGTTGGTTAATGATTTATTTTAGATTTTTAATGATAAATATTATTGAAAATTTAAATTTTGGATAAGACGTACTTAAGGTTTAAATGAGATTTTAAAGTAAGATATGGAATTTATTAAAGAATTTTAATATACTGCGAAAATTTGTTTTATATGATTATAGGATTAAATGAGAAAATAGAGTTTGTAAATGTTGAGAATTATTATATTTTCAGATGCTTAAAAATGATAACAACAAGTTTAGATTTCATTGGATTGTGTATAACTTAGATTTCAATCGTATATTTTTTATAAGTTAAATTCTTATGATTTTTACAAAAATAAAAAAATAAAATTTGTATTTCTTCACATAAATCCTTATAACTCTTCTTCAAAATTTAATCTAGTTTAAAATTCATAGATTTCTTATAAACTGTTATAAAAATCCTAAAAACTTCCCATCCTCTTTTACTATAATCAACCCCATAATCAATTTCTTAACAAAAAAACCTTAATTCCTAATAATTTTTTAATAAAATCTTTATTAAATTACTAACATCCATACTTCTAATCAAAATAAAAAAATCAAATTATAAACAATGGAAGATGGAAAATTTCGAAAAGAACTGAAACAAGCATTTACTCCAAGTTCACGTTTCAAAGAAGAGCACCAAGATTTGTTTAAACTGATTTCCCCTGAAAAGCGTTTGAAAAAAAAACAAGGTTCAAATCCTAAACCCAATAGCTCAAATCAAAAAAACCTAACAATTATTCGTGCTCCTCGTTCAAATCCTGGAAGTAAGTCGAGTACTCCTAAAAATTCTCGAGTAAACAAATCTGTGAATCATAGAAGATTTGTATCTTCAGGAGATAGACCTAATAGTTCAACAGGTTCAAAGAAACTTGCACTGAATTCAAATACAAGGAAATTTTCTATGGACCCATCATATTTATCGCCGGTAGTGTGTAAGTATTCTTATCTAAGCAAAACAGGCTATATCCCAGGAAATACACCAAAAACAAATCAAGATTCTTATTTCGCCCATATAAATTTCGCCAATCACCCTGACGCTTATCTTTTTGGAGTCTGTGATGGACACGGCTTCTATGGAGGAGAAGTTTCAGGTTTTATTAAACAAAGGCTTCCAGCTCTTTTAGCCCAAGACCCAGAAATCCTATCAAATCCCCGTAAAGCTTTAACATCTTGTATTCATCGTTGCAATTCTGAACTTAGTCAAATAAATTTAGACATAAAATTCAGTGGAAGTACTTTAATACTTGTTTTAATCAAAGGTAAAACTTTATATTGTGCAAATGTTGGAGATTCAAGAGCTCTTATGGGTAGGCAAATTATGGATAGTACAGACAAGTCAATATCTGGGAAAAAATGGATGTCTATAGCTTTATCACGTGATCATAAACCTGATTCAAAAGATGAAAGTGAAAGGATTTACAAGTCTGGAGGAAGAGTTGAAGCTTATCAAGATGAAAATGGAAATCCTGCTGGACCTGCAAGAGTTTGGCTTAAAAATCAAGATTTACCTGGTTTGGCTATGTCTAGGTCTATGGGTGATGGAGTTGCTTCAAGTGTTGGGGTTATTTGTGACCCAGAGATATTGGAAATACGTTTGGTTCCTGAAGATAAATTTATAATGATAGGCAGTGATGGAGTTTTTGAGTTTATTTCTAATGAAGAACTTGTTAGGATTGTTGTCCCGTATTATAGAATACAAGATTGTGAAGGAACATGTGATGCTATTGTTAGAGAAGCGAATAAAAGATGGAAAAGAGAAGAGGAAGTTATTGATGATATAACAGCTGTGTGCATATTTTTAGATGTTAATACTTAAAATTATTGTAGAGGTTTATGAATATCGTAAAAATAATCTATTAACTAACTATTTTCTTATTAAGCCTGATTACTTTTTGGTTCTTTTTGATCACGAATGCTTACAATAATCATAACAGTTATCTCAATAATCACTTCAATACATAGTCCAAACAAAAATGAAAGCACCCACTCTGTGTTTTTGCCTTGAGTATATTTTGAATTAATGTAAAAGATAATAGCGCTTGAAATTAGAAATTGTAAAAAGCAAAAAACTGTATATGTCCAATAAGTTGATTTTTTGCTTGGTGAATAATTGTAACTTGCAAGCACGTTATGTCCAATAGTAAATATAGCCGCGATTAAGCCTCGAACAGAAATTCTAGTAGTATATATATCACTAACAATATTAAATGACACAAAAAGACCTTCAATGCACAATTGAATGTTTAAAATCAATAAAAACGCAAGAACCTTAGGTGCTTTTTTCAATGTATAATCTCTGGCAAAAATACTCAAAAACAAAGTGTTTTTTATAATTAACATTATTGTTGAATATTCAAACGGTTTTGGTTGGTTTCTAAAACTCTCAGCATATTTAATATCATTTTTCCTATCAAGAATAAATAACACAGTATACCCTATAATTAATGCAATAACAAGTACAATCACAATAATCACAGGGCCATATGTAATTGGTGCTGAACTATAAAATTGTTCATAATCTACAACTTGGAAAATAGCATTTCGGCTCACACTGATTATAAAATAGTCAGATTCTATTTTATATTCACAGTCCCCAGCAACCCATGAAGTTTCATAATAAATGCAGACCCAATTGCTATAATAACTTGTATTTGCCTCAACATGCACTTCAATACTATGCTCAATTAATGGTATTTTTTCCCTTTCTATAAAAGTGATAGTGTTATTTTCAATATATCCTACAGATTCAAAGGTTATGGCAACAATTTGCGAGTAATGATTGCTGCCAGGAAGTTTTAATATAGTCAGATCTGCAATATAATTAAGTTCTTTACTAACAGAAAGAACTTTAGCCCCATATGTACTTTCCCATTCTTCATTTGTTAAAAAATTCGATAAATAATCCCTATATCTTGTATAACTAGCTTCACCTTCAGTAAAACTACCAATTAAATTCTGAGGAGGATTATTAGCAGAATGTAAGCTTAGAACATAATCAATAGAGCTTTTACCTTGTAAAATATTATCTGGTTCATAATCATTCCTTGACATTATCAAATAAGAAATTAAATAAGTCGTTTCTAATTGTTCATGATTAATCAAATCTAAATTATGGTCAAGAATATTCCTTGTTGATATAATATAAGAAAGTATTCTTGATTCTGTTAAGCTACCTTTCTGTTTTCCTTGCATGAGTTCTAGAAAAAGTGCTAAATAAATTGTTAATGAATCAGAATGTATTTCAATAGCTCCAGTTAAATATGAGTAAACCTGATTAACGATATGGTCTATTTCAGATGTATCATCAAAGTTTTTAATTTTTAGAAACATAAGAGCATAAATTGGGGTCAATTCTGGGTTANAATATGAGTAAACCTGATTAACGATATGGTCTATTTCAGATGTATCATCAAAGTTTTTAATTTTCAGAAACATAAGAGCATAGATTGGTGTTAATTCTGGGTTGAATATATCATCAGTAAATTCAGAAATGATATCAGATAACATTCTAGATATACTACTGTGTGTTGAATTGAACTCTTGAGTATAATCTTGACAGCCATCTAATTGGTCACAAACATTAACATGTCCTGTAAGAACTCCTGATAAGAGTTTTGCTTCGACAAATGAATAGTAATTTCTTTTACTGATAGGCATTTTGAAGCCTGTGTCATCGATTATAGAAAACATATATGTCAGAGGGAAATCCTCGTCTATATCTCCACATTGGCTTATAAAAAGTCTATAATAAGCATAATCAGCAACTTCAATTTCTTCAACAGCTAAGTTGCTTATGCATACCGGTAAACAGTTTGTTTTAAGCTCTATATATACTTTAGCTTCAGCCAAATCATCCTGTGTAGCTGTTATTATAAAAGTATAAGTCTTTGAGTGTTCTAAAATATGATCAGGGATATAAAAATTAAGCACATTATCCGGAGTGAAAACATAAGACGAGTCTTGTATAGCCCAACTTATTGTATAATTAGTTGAAGACTCAACACTCAAGGCAAAACTATGAGATTTCGTTGGTTCAAACCGAGCTATTTCTGAATATCCAAAAATATCAGTTTGTAACGTTGAATTATATTCAATAAGTAAACTTTTTGTCGCTGTTCTATATATAGTATTTTCATATATTGTCAAAGTGAAATTCATTGTCACTTTTGTAGGTAAAATAGTATTATTTATCATTAAAATACTTGAAGTGCTATCGAAATCTAACAGTCCATTTGTTGAGTTCTTACAAGGATTTACTGTGTTTTTTTCATAACAAGTCCATTTGTAAGTCAAATCCCCATATCCATCCGGGTCATAAGATTTACTTCCATCTAATATCAGTATATTATTTGAACTTTGAGTCCCACTGAATCTATTAAAAATTATAACTAAAGGATCAGGCAATGTATGGAGGATAAGTTCAGAACTACCGAAAATCTCATATGATGAAACGTTAAAGGTAAAAATATAGTCGTTATTTGGTTTTAAAGCATTTTTCGGGATGTAAAGCTGATAACGGATAGTGTTTATGTTAACTTTTTCTATAGAAAATGTTGAATCGGTAGTATAAGCTAGAAGCCATTTAGTACTTATACGATCTTGTTTGCTACAATAATCATTGCCTCGAGCGTTAAAAAGCCAGGTTCTGGTTGTTGAGATGTTAAGTTCTTTATAACTGTCGATTTCGATAAGATAGATTTCATCAGTTGTAATATCAATTTCTATAATACCTGATGAACTTATTTTAATAGAGTTTTCAATTTCTATACCTATTAGAAGCTGTGTACTTACTTGGTCGAATAATTCTAAAGGGATACTAAAAAAACTAGTTGTTTGGTTTTTGATGAAGTCTTCAATTGTTTTACTATAAGGTTGAGTATTTGCGTACCATGTATAAAATAGCTCATTATTATAATTCCCTGTGACTTCACTTATATACACAAAGGAATTAAGATATCCACAAACCAAAGACTGTTCGCTTGGAGCTCTTATTGTCACAGCTGGAGCCATAACTATTCCTGAATAAATTGCAGTTGTCGTATAAATTAACTGACTAGGGTCACACAAGTAATCAAACAATGGTTCAGTAGAAATACTAAATTGTGTATTTGATGTAAAAGAATACCCTAATCCAAAATACAAATAAAACACTTTATCTTGAGCTGCACAACTATAATCTTTACCCAAATTCCCACTAGTCCTAAAAATTTCATCACAAGGCAAATTCTCAGTGTTAAGAATTTTCTCACTGAAAGTTACAGCAATTGCCTCAAAAGTTTCAGTGAATTCTGTTGATGTGACTACCGCGCTCAAACAGTTTACACATAAAAAATTTATATAATCAAACCCTATTTCACAATACAAACATGTTTTACTATCTGAACATATAAGACAATTATCAGGACATGCTTTACAAACCTTATTTTCTAAATAAAAGCCAGGGATACAATAAGTGCATATATCAGATAAACAAGTTGCACAGTTGCTGCTACATGGAATACAAAAGTTGTTTAATAGATAAAATCCATCATTGCATTGAGTGCAGATGTCAAGAGAGCCACAATTTCGACAATTTGGTTTACAAAGCTGGCATTTTTTTTCATGTGTTAGAAAACTACCATCAGCACAAGAAATACAAGTTTTACTTAGTTGATCACAGCTCACACAACCTTCTAATCCACAGATTCCACATGTAAAGTTTTCGAATAAACTGAAATAGTCAAAACATTCTAAGCAAGTTTGAGCGTTTGAACATTTTTTACAAGGATACGAACACTGCTCACAACCTTTTTCTGTTAAATAATACCCTTCAAAGCATGTTGTAAATTTACTATTGGTTTGATCACAGTTTTGATCAGAATTAAGATAATATCCAGAATTACACTCTATACAAAATGTATCATTTACACAAGATAAGCATTGATCTGAACATGGTTCACAATAAGTTGAAATGTTTAAGAAGTATTCATTTGAGCATAAATTTCATGTGTTTTTTGAATTTCATATTGCACAACCTTAGTCTGAGCATGTATCACAATTTGTGGTTTTCCAAAATCACTCTTGTGGACATTGATAGCAGGTGCTTTCATCGCAGATTTCGCATTCGTCACTCCATCTTCTTCATTCTTCTCCAGAAAGATAATAATTGGCTCAGCATTTTTTGCATTTACCTTGATTATCGCAGATAGCGCAATTTGTCTCAATCTCGCAGGGAGTGCAATTAGAATTATATAGATAGTAACTATTTGCACAGAGAAGGCAAATATTATTATCTTTGCAGTAAATGCAGTTTTTATCATCACAGGATGAACAAACTTCAGAGCCAGTCGATATTTTATTGCCTGGGTTGCAAGTAAGGCAGTATGTTGAATTTAAACAAGTAGCACAATTTTGTGGACACATTTCACAAAGCCCATCTTCAGTAACAAAAAATCCATCTAAGCAATTGTCACACTTTCCAGCATCATAACATTCTGCACATCCAGACTGACACCTTAAACATTGAAGTGTATCATTTAAATAAAACCCTTCTATGCACCCATTACACACATTATTTGAAATACAATCCAAACAATTTTCTTCACAAGGTAAACAATAAGCCTCTATAGTATCAGTAGCTTCTACATAATAATATTTATTCCAACATGATAAACATCCATTATCATCACAATCTTTGCATCCACTACTACAAATTTTACAAGTTGAGTCACTTTTATAAAGATATCCTTGATCATAACAATTATCACAAACTGTGCTATTATTGCAATTTTCACATCCATTTATGCATTTTTCACATAGTGATTCGGTTGTGGTATAATAACTTTTAGAACATGTATCGCAATTTGTAGAACTTGTACAAGAGTCACATCCAGAAATACAGTTTTGACATAGACTACTTGAGTTTAAAAAGTAAAATTGTGGACATTTATCACATGTTAACTTATCTGAACATTCTAAACACACTCCATTACACTTTTCGCAAATGAGTCCATCTAAAAAATACCCTGTATCACAGGTTTCACATTCATATGATTTAGTGCAAGTTATACAATTATCCATACAAGGTAAACATTGACTAGAGGATGCGTCGATATAGTATCCATTTTTACATCCTATGCAATTACCTTCATTTGAACAACTTTCACAATTAGAGCCACAACTTAGACAGCGATCGATAGAAAGATAGTAACCAGATTCACATTCTCCACATCCTGTACTATTTAGGCAGATATTACAGCCATTTAAGCATGGATTGCATTTTCCTGAAGAAGTTCTGTAGTAGCCAATTCCACAGACATTGCATGAACTTGATGATAAGCATGANTAGCCAATTCCACAGACATTGCATGAACTTGATGATAAGCATGAAATACAATTAGGAACACAGTATATGCAATCAGAGTTTTCAAGGAAGTATCCTGGTAAGCAGGTTGTGCAATCTGTTGAATCTATACAGGATTCACATCCTCTCTCACAGCTATTGCAATTATTATCATCTGTAAGGTAAAATCCTAGATGGCATACAGAGCAATTCAAAGAATCCAAGCATGTTTTACAAGAGACTATTGTAGGACAGTCTACCATAACTCTTTTTTGATGAAGATAATAAAAATACAAACTCACATCTGAACTGTTATCAAACTTCTCTACAAAAAGTTCATAAACCCCTTCAAAAGTTGTATTAGCCCCAATTTCAATAACAAAAACCTGATTATAAGTTTCTAAGCATTCATAAATTTCAACATCATTTATCTCTTGTTCCCTGATTTCAATATACACTTCAGGTATCATATAAGAACTTTTATTAAGTTTCAATTCATAACAATTTCTATCATGGATCCTTAGCTCATGATGATTTTTAAAGGAAGTGTCTTGGAATAATTTTAAAAAATTCTCAATAAAGATTTCAATATTCTCAGTACTTGAATATAAATGTAAGGTTTTTTCTTGATTATTAATATGCTCTTTTTTGGATAAAAGATAAGAAAAGTCTTCCTCTGCTAATGCTGTTAGGCAGATGGTTATTAGCAAAGGTAAAAACTTTAGACGCCTGACCATATTTTATTAATGGTAGTGTGATAGGAAACTGTGAAGATGATAAATTGGATTTGAAGTGATTTTTTTAGGATTGAATGAAGGTATTTAGAGGAATAATGATTAGAAAATATGATAATCTGATGTAAGATTTTTATGTGAAATAGAGATTTTTTTGTGTTATGGTATAGGCTGGGTTTTTTTAGTTCTTTTTATAATAAGCTTGAGTCAAAATATCCTTTAACTTAAAAATCTAAAAATTATGCATTTTAATAAAATGTCAAATGATGATCGTGAAATTCTATTAGAAGTTCTAGACTGGATAAACGGTAAAAACGATGATGTCGAGAGAATTCAAGGTCATCCAAAAGCTAATACCAAGTGGTATATAGTAAGTTGCAAGTGGTTAAATAAATGGAAGCGTCTCAGCAACCTTTCAAAAGAACCAATAATTGATAATGATTTTACTGAGTTGGGAGCCATAGATAGTGAAGACATAATTGATTTCACTATTAAAGCAAAGCCAGAGGGTATTTTGATCCTCAAACCAGGGTTGCGAGTTGGAAGAGATTTTGAGTTTTTGCCTGAAAAAGCTTGGGATTTCCTAAGCAATAGATATAACTATCTGCATAAAATTGTAAGGAAAAGTGTCCAAGTCAATGAAAAAACTACACAAATCGAGATTGCTTTGCTTTCAATAAGAGTAATATACGTTATAGAAAGAGAACTTAAATCTGAAATTCCTCAAACTTATTTTGTCTCACATAAAGAACTTTTAAGCTCAGTCATTTCAATACTAGAAAAAGGTAACGTCCCAGATTACTCTTGTGATTCTAAACTTTGGAAATTAAATTCAGAAACAACCCCATTCGAATTAGCTAAGCTCATTCAATCATCTAATAAAAGTAGTTTTATATTCCCAGGAAGCCAATGTGATGATACTTCACTAACAATAGACAGTTATCAAATACTCCCAACAGATATTCTTGTAATTGAAGGCCGTGAAAATTTCGGCATTAACGATTTCTTTAAGGAAAAACCTAAGGAAAAAGAAATGTGTGAGAAATGTCATAAGTTTTCAAATAAAGGTCGGCGTTGTAAATGTGGTAGATACAACTACTGCAATGATTTTTGTGAGAAAAATGACTCTTTTCATGATTGTCGGAAAAAAACAATGAATAATACACAGAATAGTACTTCATGTATGGGTAGAGTTGGTCTTCAAAATCTTGGTAATACATGTTATATGAATTCTGGTCTTCAATGTTTGGCTAATACATATGAACTTACACAATATATTTTAAATGATGAGTATATTGATGATTTAAATTTGAATAGTGTTTTAGGATCAAAAGGAAATGAACTTACACGTGAATATGCTGATTTGATTAAAGAAATGTGGAATGGGAGTAATCATTGCATATCTCCATGGGGTGTGAAAAATGCCTTTGGGAAATTCGCTATGCAGTTTTTTGGGTATAATCAACAGGACTCACAGGAAATGCTTGGATTTTTAATTGATGGTCTTCATGAAGACCTTAATAGAATTAAAGTTAAACCTTATGTTGAAGACCCAAATCTTCGGAGCACTGGTGAAAGTGAATTAGCAAGACGATTTTGGGAAAATCATAAACTTAGAAATGATAGCATTATTACTGATTTAATGCATGGACAATTTCGTTCTGAAGTTGAATGCCCTTTGTGTAATAAAATATCTTTATCTTTCGATCCTTTTTTAATGATATCTTTACCAATACCTGAAAGTTTTTCAAAATGTGCAGAGTTTATTTATATAGATGGAAATAAAGCTATTAAAGCTAAAGCGATTGTAGAAAAAGGTTCTAGAGTTCGAGGAATTGTAGAAAGTGCATGTGAGATTTTTAATTTAAGGTACAATGAAGTTATTGCAGCAGAAATAGACTCAGAATATATTGATTCATTTGTGTATGAAGCAGATAAAATTAGTAAAAGGTCAATTTTGGCTATATATAAAAAATCTGATATTCAAATTGCTGAAGAAAACAAATCAAATTCTTGTGTGATCTTTCTTAATTTTAAGAAAAAATATTATGAATTAGATGGAAGATCAATAGGACAACCACAGTTACTCTGTGTAAACAAAAATATAACTTTAAAAGAACTCTATAAAGTCGTGTTTGACTATGTTATTAAGCTAAAAAGTGGTGTGGTTTCTGGCAATGAGCAGTTATTTGCTGAAAATTTTGGTAAATTTAATGCNCGTGTAAACAAAAATATAACTTTAAAAGAACTCTATAAAGTCGTGTTTGACTATGTTATTAAGTTAAAAAGTGGTGTGGTTTCTGGCAATGAGCAGTTATTTGCTGAAAATTTTGGTAAATTTAATGCTAAAGGACGCAACGATAATTTTTTTAATTTGAAAATCTGCAACCCAAAACAATTTTCTTGTGTGATTTGTGATAAGTTGATGTGCAATGGGTGTATTATCATGTATGAAGATACGATTTTAGCAACATATTTAAATAAACTCAAAGAAAATAATCTTCGTATAACTGTATTGTTTCAAGAATCTTTAGATGAAACAACCATTTTTAGCAATGTCCAAGAGCACATATCTTACTCGAATACCAAAAGCCCAAAAAAATCTAATGATATAATTCATATATCCAAATGCTTTGAGTTGTTTTCTGAGCGCGAGAAGCTTGATCAACAAAATAGTGTGTTCTGTTCAAACTGCAGAACTCACGTTGAAGGGTTCAAAAAAATGGAGGTTTATCGTTTGCCTCGTATATTAATCTTGCATTTCAAAAGGTTTAAACAAAAGAGCCTCTTCAGTTCGAAAAACTCAAAAAGTATTGAGTTCCCAATAGAAGGCTTTGATATGAGTCAATGTACTCGATTTTGTCGAGGTATTTACGACCTTTATGCAGTTTCTAATCATTTTGGATCTTTAGAAGGTGGACATTATACAGCTTATGCTAAATCCCAAGATGGCCAATGGCGAAATTTTGACGACTCTTCAGTTTCCATAGTCCAAAACGTTCGTAATATCGTAGGACCTTCAGCTTATGTGCTTTTTTACCGTTTAAGGGATTAGCCCATATCTAGATAATATCATATAAATGCAAAAAAACTTTGAAATTCTTATCGCCCTAGTAAAGGACTTACAAACTGCATTTAAATCTTTTAGAACTGCAATCAAAAAACAGTTAGAGCCTGAAGAACTTAGCCAAAAACAATTAGTGTTTTTAAAAATCCTCAAAAGCTTTAGTTTACTTATTACTAATACTAAAGATTGCCCTGAAGTGAAAAGTTTGAAAAGAGAAACTGAAAAGATTGTTAAAGAGTACAAAGGGTTATGCAAAGAAAAGGAAAATATCGAAATGCCGACTGAGATTTTAATACCAAGTTTAGAAGAAGATAAAGATGTTTATAATAGTCCTGAGGATATTAATAATAGAATTTCCTTAGAGAGAAATGAAGAGATAGCCAAATTACATAAGGAAATGTGTGAACTTAATGAAATGTTTAAAGATTTTTCTATTCTGGTTAAAGAACAAGGTGTTGAGTTAGAAAAAGCGAGGATTGAAGTTGATATTGCTGAGAGGACAACTGAAAGAGTGAATAATGAATTAGTAAAAGCTCGATATTGGGATAAGAAAAGTAGGAATAAGTGTTGTTGTATTTCGATTATTGTCGGAGGAATTGTGCTAGCGATAGGAGGAGTTGTTGCTGGAATTGTGATTTCAGGAAAGTAAAATTTTATTGATAATTATTGTATAAGAAATAATAGAATAGAGAAATATGTTAAAGTATTTGAGATATGTGATAGGATGGAAACTATTTTTTTGAATATAAGATTTGGGATGTAGGATGTTTAAGATAGTTATTGGAGAATAAGATTTTAGTATATGCAGTTGATACGATATAATTTTTTTATCAAGAATAGTTTAAGTGAATTTCAGAAAATATAATATAAAAATCGCAGTGTTTTAATTGTTTTGATTTTATCAGCGAAAGACAGCTTTATCAAGAACATTATATACAGAATAGCACTATTATTATGCATCTTTGCTTATAGTATACAATACAACTATTTAATTTATTCCTACAACTTTTAACGATAAAGTGAATAGTATCTTATTATTATAAAATGAATAGTATCTTATTATTATAAAATGAATACTATCTTATTATTATAAAATCAACAATAATTCAAAAAATACTGTTATATATATTTTGTTATTTTTTATCTATACTCACTATTAATAATTTGTTTTCTAATATACTTAAAAAAACTATAAATTTGAAATAAAATAAATGAGCACAAGTACTTATCTAAATATAACTTAATATGCTAAAAAAAGCAGCAATGCTTCCTCGCAGATTCAGCTGTAATTCTTTTATCTACATCCGTTTCTAGCATTTTTCTAATAAGATCTTGAGTTTCTAAAGACACATGAAATATTTTTTCAAGTAATTCATCACTTGTTATTGTTTTTATTTTTTCTTTTATCTCAGCTGATGATTTCCCTGAATAAGGAAAAACTCCAGTTAGCATGACTAAAGCTAGAATTCCGCAACTCCAAATATCACATTTTTCTGTATAATTTTCATTTATAACTTCAGGTGCTAAATAATACAAACTCCCACAACAATCTTTTAATTTTTGGCCTGGTTGTATATAATGTGAACATCCAAAATCAGCTAATTTGATGTTTAAACTTGATGAGTCTATGAAGAGTATATTTTCTAACTTTATATCTCGATGGACTAAATTCTGACCATGCAAATATTCAACTGCTTCTAAAACCTGCTTCATTATTTCTAAGGTTGTTTCTTCGGTAAACTTATGCAATTTTTTAAGTTTTTCTTCTAGACTACCGCCTTCACAAAGTTCTGTAATAATATAGATGTTTTGGTTATCTTCAAGCATTTCATAAAACTTAATAATTTTTTTATGATTGAGTTTCGAATGAATAAAAGATTCTTTAAAGGGTCCTCCTGATATAATTTCATTATAGCTGAATTTACTTTTTCTAATAATTTTGAGCGCTCGACAGGTTGATGAAGGAATATGCTTGGTTNTAATAATTTTGAGCGCTCGATAGGTTGATGAAGGAATATGCTTGGTTGAAAGGACCTCTCCAAAAGCTCCAATACCTAAGAAAGAGAGAGAAACATAATCTGAGAGATTAGACATATGTGTATTCTCAGCAGCTGGAAATTTCAAATGCATTGAGCATTCGTTTATAATATTGATTTTCTCTGAAGTAATTCTATGATTACGAGTTATCATACACCCCATATTTATTACGGACATCGGTATATTTTATTCGAGTATAAATTTTACATAATTAGCTTTGTTTAGGTTTAAGTATAGAAAAAGGAAATATTTTTAAAAAGAATTCCTGCGTTTCAAGGGAAATCTTAAAAAAAACTGTAAAATTGTTAAAGGAAGCGGTATGTGTTTATATTTAAAAGAAGGTTGATATGAATTTTTGTTTATAATGCTTAATAATATTTTATACTTGCTTATTTTAAAAGTTCTGATGAAATTAGGCCTAATCGATAATTTATAAATTAAGATGATGAAAATTGAATGAGGGACAGAGAAAAATTATCATATAAAATCAGTAACCGAGTTAAAAATACTATATGAATCAAAAGCAAACCAGATGGGCAAATAGGCTTTTGATTAAAAGATATCATAATTCTTTGTATAAAATTATATTTCACAGTCAAAGCTATTAGGTATTATACTTCTTGTTATTTAACTATTTTTATTAGTTAGGTTTTCTAATAGTCTTACATCGTCTAATTTAACTTAATACTACCATAAAATTTTAGATATTATTTAATTCTTCCTTTATAAATTCTGATATTTCATATTGATATTTATACACTGAAAATATTCCCAAAAATCAATCTAATACAATTTCTTAGAAAAAAATCGCATATAGCTTCTAAGAAATATATAATTATTATAAGGTACTTGAAAGATTATTTTTTATATTAAAGTATAATCATTCTAAATAAAATAATAAAAACTTTGAATATTTTATGGTTTTTTATACTTATCTAAAGCTCATAAAGATTTAGTTTATTTCAAAGTTGACAAATTATTCAAATCCACTTATTTTTTTAGACAGGATTTACATATTTGTTGTCTAAATGACTTAGGATTTTTATAAGAAAAAATATTCAAGTATTATCAAGCAATCAGATTAAAGCTTAAATTTTATAAGCATTTATAAAATACTATCTGAGGAATTATAAAGGTATTTAACATAAAATTTTATGAAAACCAAGTTGACTTGGAAATTAAAAAGAATTCTGACATAAAAAAGATTTATAAAATTAGCATAAAGGTTTTAATAATCTTAAATCTTGTAAGCTGTGAAAATAAACTTATCTTAAGTTATTGTTGAAAATAATAATATTATATAAGATTAAATTACTAAAAAATATACCCTAAAATATATACACTAAAATATATATAATTGATAAAAATCAAAATACAAGATGCTTGAAGAAAGGTAGTATAACTGTGTATAATAAAATAATAGATTTAACTTAAGGATGAAAATGAAAATATCATTATGCATATTATGCTATAATTTCTAATCTCTTACTTATACTCTTTGACATATAAATACTGTTCAGCTTTTTTCTCGCTTTCTTTGTGCTTTTTTTTCAGGTTTTGTCATTTGAATATTATCTAAACTCAATTCACAGTCATATTTTCTCTTTGATAATTTAAACTCCGATACCTAAGCCAACAATAATAAATCATATTACAAATCTTTAGCATTTTCTATATTAATTTCATATAAAGACTTATTTACTCAACAAATTAATCATCCTCCCTTGCAGCACTAAACTTCTTCTCATAACCCTTCAAATCATTCGCTAACTTGGTCGTAGTTGGGGGCATAATCGATGCAAGGAACCCAAAAGGATCATTAGCACATGTGAGCGTTGATCCAGAAATACATGTCGTCATTGAAGGACAACAAGTTGATGTATTAGGACAACAGATACCTGCAGCAAAAGGACAACAAGTCCATGTATTGTCTTGATTTTTACAGCAAGTTTCCCCATCTTTGCATCTGTATTCTCTATCACATAAGTTGTCACTCATAGATAAAGATATAGCTATAAGTAAAACCCATAGAGCCATTTTATTATAATTTACATAGTTTTATAAGAATATGAAAATTTATCTTACAGTATAAGTGGGTTAATAAAATGTAACTCTTTTTGCGAAGATTTTTCTGGGCAAAATATCGTTTTTCTTTTTAGAACTTGGCCTTGTTGTTGAGGATGAATTTGTTGTTCTTGTAAAAAGCTTCATTGATCCACGGATTTCAAGGAGAGGAGTGCTTGTTGTACCGAGCATGCCTGTTCTTTGTAGAAAATTATCAGCTGAGATTGTTAGTTTGGTACTTTTCTCTTCTTTTCGTTTGATTGATTTGCACTTGCTTTCCATTTGGATTATGAAATCTTGTTGCTCGCTTATTATGCTACCTGGTCTACATATACGAGCCCAAGCTATGTATTCTTCAGCTGTTATATCAAATTTTTTCATAACATACAACGAAGCTAAAGTAGGGCTTTTCCCCATCCCTGCTTTGCAATGTATTGCAACACCAAAGTCAGTATTTTCAGCAATATCAAGAAATGCATGTATAACATTATTAGGTGGAGTTGCCCCTTTAAACGAAAAATCATAAAATCTCATCCGATTGCGATTAAATCTTTCAGGATCATATGGATGTCCATCAAGTTTTATAACAGTCCTGACTCCAATCCTAGAAAATATTGCCGCATAATCTTCAGGTGTATAGTTTCTTACTCCAGTAAAATCCCTTGGTTCCGAAAATGGACTACTAAAAACAGCAATTTTATTAGGAACAATCCAACTGATATCCCCTTTTTCCAAAGAATAAGTATCTCTATATCTATCCACATTAAATTCATCATACTTAATCCACCCAATTTTAATAGCTTTATGTAAAACTTGTATACAATGAAGTATTGAGCATTTATATGAACATAAACCTGGAGTAATGTCTCTATATGATAAAAATAAAACAGGCAAATTTTGAAAGTTTTCCCAAGCTTGTTGTGGGGTTTGTTTTAAGACTAATACTATAAATGCACACATGAGATAAGCACCATTAGACTTTTCAGCTGATTTTACTGAGCAATAATGGATAGTTGGACCTTCGGCTAACATTTTTTCTAAGGTTTTACAGAAATCGATTGTTGAACAAAGATCGATTGGCCCTATTTCTGATTGAAAAGGAGTGTAGGAGTATTCCTGTATAAAAAATACTATGTCTGAGTTTAATACCCGGCCTCTGGGGGGGAATTTAGCACTCATCCAGGTTAGTTTGTGAGGAATTATTGATAAAGAGATTTCCATTAGTTAAAATTATGTAAAAGGATATTTTAGAAGATGGTAAAAAATTTGGCAGATTGAGAAAAATTCATGCGAATGTTTAGATGTTTTTAAAATTGTGAGCTAGGATTGTTGGTGTAATGAGAAATATTTATATTTTGTGTGAAATTTTCGAAAGGTTCAGTGGTTTTTTCCAAGTATGTGAAACAACTAAAAGAATCTATTATATNTAAATTAGTAAAATTAAAAATTACAAAATTTTCGAAAGGTTCAGTGGTTTTTTCCAAGTATGTGAAACAACTAAAAGAATCTATTATATAATAAAATATCTTATGCTATCAAGAAAAACAAAGTTCAAAGGTAACCCTGGAGTAATGAAATAACTTAAATTAGTTGAAGAGCCTCATGAAATTGCTTTAGATGACCAAATGGACACCAAGATCATAATATTTTTTCCAATTTTTACCCAAAATGAAAAAGAATGGGAAAGAGAAAGAGAAATATTTGGAGATAATGAAAAAGAAGAATATTAAGTAGGCTTTGAAAAGAAAGAACAAATTATCAAATCAAAAACATGCCTGATGTAGACTTGATATTTTTACGCAAAGTCATCTATCTAAACATTATGTTAAGACTTTGAAGAACCCTCTAACAAAATGCTAAAAATCAATATCTGTCCAGAACAAGAATTAGAAGTTCTAATATGCTTACAGAGTATTATATACATGAATGAACATATTTAAGACTTTATGGGCTTTGGCTCAATGATTCTGCATATTTAGTCCAACTTACCAAGAGCATTTCCAAGTGAACTTCCAAAAATACTTCTTAACAATAAAATGAAGATAAATAACCCAGAAAGCTTCAAAGTTTTTTCAATTTAATATTTAAAGATGCAATATCTTGAGTGATATTTCAATCATTCATCTGACTGAAGAATCTAAAAATCTTCAAATCGTAATTTATAAAAATACTGATGCAGAAAATTATTTAGAATATTTAATTGAAAACATGATTTTGAGGTTTGTTGATAAAGAAATTCACTGAATACTTTGATGGGATATTTAAAAAAAATATTAGATTTTGTATTCTTTTTCATATCAATTAATCTTAGTAGACTAATGATAGTTTGAGAAATTATTTGAAAAAATGTTTGTGTAGAGTAAGGTGCTAATGAATGATGGAAGATTCTTAAGGTTGGAATAAATTGGGAGATAGTCATATGGTGAGTTGAGTAAAGATTCTAAATTTTATCAAGTTGTAAAGGTTGGAATAGTAGTGGAAGTAAAAGTTATAATGGAAGAAGTGATAATGAAAAATTAGGAGAAAAAACAAA
Organism: Stentor coeruleus; assembly: GCA_001970955.1. Lineage (NCBI taxonomy): Eukaryota > Ciliophora > Heterotrichea > Heterotrichida > Stentoridae > Stentor > Stentor coeruleus. The sequence goes on from MPUH01000040.1 coordinate 85,632, forward strand.
AAGTGCAAGCAAGATGAGTGGAAGCAGAATAGGGGTCAGAAATATAAGAATTAAGAGTAGAAGTAGAAAAAGTGGAAATAAAAAAATAGAAAAGAGATAAAGAAGCGAATGTGGAAATGGAATATAAGAAGCAAAAGTAGAAACAGAAGAAATAGAAATTTTAATATAAGAAATAGTAGAAAGAGCTCGAATGGAGTAAAAGTGTAAATTCAATCAAAAGAAAATGTTATAATTCAAAAGGAAAACTTGAAACCCATTAAGAATGGAATTTAGGGTTTTCCAATATAATAATACTTTAAATAAGGCCTTAATATTAAGAAAGTATGAAAAGTTATTTTAGATTTGTTTAAAGTCCTCCTTGTAGGAAATAATAATTATTAGTATTTGAGTTAAATATAAGCTCTTTGGACGATCAAATTGTTCTGATGAAGTATTCAGCACAGAAGTATTTAAATAATTTTATTCTAATAGTTTGCCTCAAAATATATAAATATTTTAGCTTATTCGATTGCCTATAGTTAAATTTAGTATATTAGCTATACTCACAAAAAAATATTCTTGCAAAAAATAGCACTTTTCCCTTATTTTAATAATCAACCACTGCATACTTATTTTCATAAAAACTTTAATGCATGCAAAAAAACAATTTTTGAGCTTTATTATTCCTTTTCAACTAAAATTTATATGCCAATCTACTAAGTAATGGAAGTTTTTACTAATAATTTTGACATGTTTATTATTTCAAAATCCTTTAAAATTGTATTAACTCAAATGGAAATCTAAAGGATATAATGCTTTAATTTTACAATATAATTGGTAAAAAAGATTGAAAGACTTTGAAATGCTTATCCACAAAATTATATAAATAAAATTCATTTGTCATTCTTATATAATAAAATATCCTTATTTATATTCTAGAAGTTCATATTAGCAAAATTTTTAATTTTATTCTGAGAGAAAGCTAAAAATTATTAAAAAACAAAGGGTCAGTTTTGAATACTGTAACGCCCATACTAAGGCTACAAAAAAGAAGCAAATTAATTATTTGATAATTTAGCTTGACCAGTTACTATACCTTAATTGACTTAAGTTTTCATTGCAAACATTTTGATTGCTTCTTTCTGATTGAGAATGAGAGTATTCTTCTGAGGAAGGTACTTCAGAAATAATAAACAAGCCTTTAACTTTTTTTATAACTGTTGTAGTTTTTAAATGGAGAACTAAAGGGTATTTTCCATGTGAATCAGTTGAAAAAAACCCAGTTTGTTGTTCCCCTTTTTCGTCTTTTTTTCCTATGCTGCATCCCATATTATTCAACTAAGAATTATTAAATCAGTAATCCATCAATGTCAGAAAAGAAAATAAAAGCATTAAGTTTTCTTATTGAAAACAATAGACATCAAAAATCATTAATTTGAATTCAGATTGCAATCCTGAAAATGAAAGCTAAAATATGAGCGAGTAATTTTAAACTATCAAATACTTTAAAGCATATAAAAGTTTAATAACTATAAAGATATAAAGTTTATCTAATACTCTATATGATTTCAAGGCTTTTATACTAAAATATTTCGACTGAATTTTCTAAATTTACCTTCTTCAATTAGGTATCAGAAAATTTAAAGCCTAAATAATATTCTAATAATGAATGAGTAATTATATTCCAGACTATTTCGCAAAAATTTAAGATTTTAATACTAAATGCATATTTCAAGCTTCCTAATTGTTAAAAATTAGTAGCTAATTATTAGATTGAGCTTCTCAAACTATTTTATTTCATAGATTAATAAAATAACAAATTTGAATTTTTTTGCTAGACACGTGAAACAACAAATAGTAAAGAATATTTTCACAAAGAAATTTTCAAGCTATACAAGAAGATCGAGAATATTATTTTTCGAAAAACTCAATTTGGAGAGAAATATAAGATAATTTTAGATAATATTAAAATTTGTAAAACCTGAAATTTTAACAGAGAAAAGAAGCGTGATGAAATTCTCAATATATTTCTATTAGATCTTAGACTTATATAAGCATAGTCAATATGACTTATAAACTTGAAAAAAAAAATTAACCATCTTCACCATTATAATTATCATCAAATTTATTATATTATAATATAATCCTTGAAGTATTTTAAATATTATCTTTTAGTGAAATATTTTATCCTGCATGCTAATTTTATTATATATCATAAAGTAAAATATACTATTTATATCAATACGGTATTTGTTTTAGTAAATTGGCTACAAATTATTTAATGAACATAATAATTTTCTTAAAGTTAGACTAATAGTAATTCTCAGCTCTTAAAGAAACTACAGGGTCTAAATACCTATCAAATAAATCAATCAAAAACTTAAAACAGGGGAACTTTTTATACACGAAAATGCACAAAAATCCGAAAAACTAACTCTAATTAAATATTATGTAAAATCTAAAAGCATAATCATCTAAAACTTATCAAATATAAACTTAAAATATTCCCATTAAATTTAGACAACTTAATATCCTATAAAATTCCATCCAATCCATAAAAAGCCTTTTAAACTAAATCAAGCCCTTTCAATTCTATCGATAAATTTTCTAAGCTATCCAGAGACTTTAAATACATAAATCATGGGAGGAAAGCCATCATCAGAGAAATCTGAAGCAGAATCTAAAACCAAAGCATCAAATATTACTCAAGATTCTGAAAAGCAAGGTTTACCACAAGCCCCTTCCCGTGATGTCCGTGGTCATTTACTGAACAAAATGGGTTTTTCTGGAGCAGGTCCAGGCCAAGTGACAGTAAGAGATTTCCGCGTACCAAAATGGATGGAAAAGCCTACACCTAAAACTGAAGAAGAAGACACTGTTTCTCCTGACGAAGTTCTTGAACGAATATCATCAAATGATAAATATAACCTGTCTTATGTCCAAATTAAAACAGGTGATGAATTAAGAAGACAATTTCTACAAAGAATCTCAAAAGAAGGACTTTGGTTACCTCCAAGTCAGCGACCTCCAACATCCCAGTCTATAATAATCTTTGATTGGGACGATACGCTTTTGTGTACATCTTTTTTAAACTCAAGAGAAGATGCTATGAATATCACCTCGCCAATGATTAAAGGACAGTTAAAATCTTTAGAAGAAGCGGTTATTCGACTATTAAACAAAGCTCTTTCACTTGGTAACACGTTTATTATAACTAATGCTATGAAAGGATGGGTTGAGTACTCATCTAATATGTGGATACCAGGAATTGCCCAAGTTTTACAGAGGATTACTGTAGTTTCAGCTAGGGCGGAATATGAAGCTAAGTATCCGGATAATTATCATCAATGGAAAGTTGAAGCATTTATGGAAATGACTAAAACTTTTGATACTGGGACGATTACTAATTTAATTTGCCTTGGGGATTCTATGATTGAAATTGATGCAGCACATACACTTGCTAAGTAAAATATATTTAGGTGTTATTCTAATGCTTGTATTAAGACAATCAAGTTTAGAGATGGTCCGAATCCTGAAGAGCTTTTGAAACAATTGGAATTAGTATATGAAAAATTTGAGAATATTTGTAATAGTGGGAAAAATTTGACTATTAGGCTTGAAAGGTAAGATAAATATAGGAAATCGTCTCCAAGATAAGGATTTAGTAGTTAAGATAAGGTTAATATTTTTTAAAGGTAAATTTAATAAGATAGTTGGGGAAGTGTTTGAAATTATAGTTTATTTGATTGAATGAGGATTGGTTTAGGCATTTTGGGTGGAAAATAAGTTGAGTTATGGATTTATTATATGCGATTTAATGATTGTAGGATAATTTTATAGAAAATGGAAAAGATTTTTATGGTAAAAAAGATAGTCTTATGTGCTTAGTAAACTAATATTTTATTATGTTTGGGTAAGGCTATAGAATTTAAGCTTTAATAAAACTGACTAGCTAGTGTTTATTCATTAATATATACATAACTTTACTTGAATAAAATTTATTCAAACAATGTAGGGATTATTAAGTAATCTATACTAAAGCAAAAACTCATGCAGCTTTGAGTTACAACAAGATAAAAACCTTTGCTCAAGGCACCATAAAGCTTTTTGCCGATAAACACCTGAACGTTAGTCCAGATTTAAAATTTGGGGCAAAGATAATCAAGTTCGATTATCCAAATAAACTTACAAGGATGGCTGAACTAATACAGGAGTTAGTTATTTTACATTGAAAATTTTCCCAATAGTCATTTTGATGAAGTATTTTAATCCTTTGCCAAATGAACAGGTTCGAGTTGATAAGTCTGGGAATGTATAGATGGATACTGGTGACCTATTCACTTCCAATTAAAATCATTATCTTTATATGGAGTTCTATGTAATTATTAGACTCTATGGAGTATTTATCTACTATAAAAGAACAGGCCCAACTGATCTTTATCTTGAACAATAGAAACATGCACACTGGGATACTTTTTACCTATTCATTGATTGTATTAGAGGATTTAGATAAAGTATCAAGTTCATTTGCTATATTATAGCTTTCTAGCCCATTTCTTAATTCTCTATAAAAGTCATTATTTTTATACCTTATTATTTAATGATAAATTTAGGTAAAATTATATTTAGATTCAATCTTAAATTTAGGTAAAACACATATTAGTAATAATCTTAAAAGTAAGATTAAATGCATATTATTAATATCAAAAACATAACAATTTCATCCTTTAAATATAATTTTAGCTATTTATAAATATGTCATAAAATGTTATATTAATCAAAGCTTTTGATACTTTTTTATTCAATCTTAATAAAAATTTAAAGTGACTATTTCAACTCAAAGCTAAATACCAGAATTCTAAATCATTTCACATAAAATCCATACCAAACATCAGAGTATTTCAAAAATATATTCTATAGCAACTCATTTTACTTGTTAAAAACAAATCAAAATGCATCTAATTATTTTCAAACAAAATCATTTCAATACCTACAATCAAAAAAGAAAAAAATAATTTTCTGTTCATTTCTTATAATCAAATCTCCTTAATTTTACCTTCTAAAAATATCTTCCTTCTACATCTTAACAAACTCCCCATATAAAAAATTATTTCTAAACTTTTTTAAGAACTTTACCTAGCTAATTAGAAAGTTTATAGACAATTTCTGCCCAAAGAGGTTTGAGCTTGGCATTATGCAATTCTAAAATCGTAGGCCTAACAATTATCAGTAATTCTTCTTTCAACTCTTTTTCACAATTATCAGCTGCCGTTCTCAAAACATAACTTCCATACTGACTAAGTAGTAATTCTGGGATTTTACTATATGATATGAGTTCCTTGATTATACTTTTCCGTATATTCTCAATTTTCAATGCTTTTTCCATAACATTCGACGAGTATTTCTGTAAACAAAGTTGTGAACTCCTACCTTGTATCGCTGAAATAAACTCATGTGCTGCTTCTTCTTTCCAAATATCAATAACAGTTTGCACTGCATAATTTCCATAAGGATGTTGCATAAGCATAAGCGACCCACCTAAAATTTCACTCATAATCTGTGGGTCATTACAACATTTTTTAACAACACAAACACCAAGTTTATCAGTAGCCAATTCTTCAACATGTTCTTTGATTTCCCGAGTAATAAAATACCGATTATTAGCAGTAACAAGTAATCTTTGTACAACATGTGACGCATTAAGATCTTTACTCATTTCAACGATTTTCCCTTTAAGCTCATTTTGAAATACTTCTTCTTCTTCTCTAAGATTTATCATAGCAATAAGATTCTGTAAAGCATGAGTTCCTCTTGCATTGTAGGATATTGGGACTATATGGCCTTTTAAGGATTGGAGGATTTTAAGACGATGACAAGCTGAACAGTTGTGGAAGAGAGTCTGGCATATATAATTGCCATATATGTCGACCATAAGTTCAGGGATATTTGGTAAGAGCATTTGTATTATAATGTTGAGGTCATTGGGTTGAGATTTACTTATGATTTGCTGCATGAGTTTACTTGTACCTTTGTTTTTAGGCATGGTTTGGAAGATGTCTAGGGGAAAATCACAAGTACTTTGGTCGAGGTTGCTCATGGTTTGTGAACTGAAGCCTGTGCTTATACGTTCTTGGCTTAGTCCACTGGAGTCTTCAAGGGTTTTGAGTTTACTTTTGCCTGGAGGGATTTTTGCGTGTGAGTAAGGACCTGTGGCTTTGATATCCATTAAATTGAAATTATTAATACAAACTTTTGATGCTACTCTATAATAGTTTTATTTATCTAAGATTTTAAAGGAGAAGAAAGAAATTTTTAATGGCGGAATAGATGGAAATTTATTGGGAGAGATTTTTAATAAAATTAAAAAGATTATTTGGAATAGATGGATTAAGGAAATATTGAGAGAAATTGATGGAGAGGCTATGATTCGCATTGGGAATTTTATTTTATGTATGAAAGTTCCTGGAAAAAGCTTTAAAGTATAGTTTTGTATAAATGATTTTATTGTATTTTATTATTAAGATATTTTATAGTTGATTTTATTTTATGGTTGAAGATAGAAAAAGTAATCAATGAAATTTTATGATATCAAAAGCTTTGAGATTATATAAAAGACTTATTATTGATGTTGGGCTAAAATATTACTGATTAAAGAGGTAAAGGTAAATAAATAATTAGAATTTTTACCTTAAAAGTCTTAGTTTGGCTTTTTGGGTTGCTTTTACATGGTAGATAGGAATGAGGAAATATTAATTGAGTTTGACTAGATAAAAGCTATAAGTAATTCATAAAATAAAAACTAAATTTATTAAGAAACAATAATACTCTTCACATTCTCTAGAAAATAAATCTAGTAAGTCTAATATCATTTTATAAATTGTAAAAATAACCAGTTATTTTAGATCAATTTGCAAGAGACTCAATTTCCTCAAAAGTTTATTGTGAATATCATTCATCATAATTTTCAATAAATTATCCTTTAATTATTTAACTACTAACAACAAACTTTCTAAATTACATTATATTCAGATTTAACAATTTAATGAGTTCTAATTAACTTATAAAATCTAAACTAAAAACGTATTCTTGATAATTTAAAATAGTATTTAAAGGTAAAGCGAAGGAATTATTTAAATTTAATCACTTAACTATTATCTCAAACTTATAATATACATCCAGGAAACCTCTAAAGCTACTTTCTTCGATAAAGTTATTATATGTATATGAGTTTAAAACAAATTTCTCCCTTTTCAGCATAGAAATTCATAATAATCTAGATGATTTCGAACAAAAATGCCTACCAAACTTTAATTTCTGAATGAGTCATTGAGAATATTATTAATTTTCACTATAAAAATATTTATTTCTTACATAAGATAAATGTTTGATATTAGTATCTAGATAACTAATTGAAATTTGACTTCTATCACAGCGGAAAAAAATTATTAAGTTAAGCAAGTATAAAAATGATTTTTACCTAAAAGATTTTATGCTAGCTAAGGACAAGATGTTGAGTTTTTCATACTCAGCTTTCAAAAAAATTGTTTTTATTCAATGATTGCTCTGAAATAATATAATTTAAACAATTTGTATGCAATAAATAACTTGAAACTTGACTATAACACAAAATATTTTTTGGGATATGTTTAAAATATATAATTATGTTTTTAAGTTAAATAACTTGATACCTCTTATTTTTTATTAATTTACATTATTAGAGTTATAAGACAGAAACTTATCTTTGAATTCATTTTAATATCAGAAATAAGTGATTTTTATGAAATACTTTTGATAATAAACAAAAATTTTAAAAATTATAAACTACAAGGCAAGAATAATTTTTGCATATCATATATTTTCTATCCATTTTTCTATTAAAAACTTCAATCGTCTCTTTTGACATATTAAAAATGTTTATTAAATAAACGTTAGTTCGTTATATGAACATAAGCTCAGAGAAATTTAGTACAACTGATAAACCCAGTACACCGATTAAAGAAAAAATACAGAGAGGGAAAAGAATGTGGGAATCAAGGCTGAAAACTAAAAATCTAGAAAATCAGCTTAAATTCCTTGAAAACAGAATCAAACACTTGCAAATAGAACAAGACAAATGTATCAAAACAAATAAATTTATTGAAAAAAGAAACAATGATATCAACGTAATTAGAGAAAAACATGAAAAATTCAAACAAGCGAAAATTGAATGGGAACTTGCGATGGACCAGGAAGATGAATATAAGCGTCATTCTTTTAAGAAAAGTAGAAAGCAACAAGCTGATAATATTCAAGATGCTAGAAAAAAAGTTGAAAACAGAAATCGGGTTAACTCACTTTGTGTGAAGGCACAAAGCAAAGCAAATGATGCTTTTATGAGAAAAGTAAAGGAAAATAATGAGAAGACACTTCGCTTACAGGCTAAATCTGTGATGGAATCCGAAAAATCGTATAAAAATAGATTTAACCAAAGCTCTCAGAGATTTTTTTATGAAAAAGAATCACAGTATTCAGAAAAATACTATAAAGAGCTTGAGAAACAGGATTTGATTAAGAAAAAAATTGAAGAACTTGCTAAAGTTGAAGAGGATATTAGTGTAAAATTTTCATCACAGGATCAAAAACACTTCCATTCTACATGTTTATTATTTTCAGATAAAAGCTGCTCATTAGAAAAGGATATTAATATTCCATCGATTGTTTAGACTAGTTTTAAAGATATAAAATTTTAGCAAAAATAAAAGCTTATGCATAAAATATGCTAGATTATTTGATATTCATATAAATATAGCATGATTGTGATGAGGATAATAAATAAATGTATTAGAAGGAGTTTGTATTTTTAAATGAATAGATGTGGGAATTAGATGAATTTTATTCTAATTAAATTACAGTTTAAAATTAAACATGCCTTGCTGAAGAAAAGATTTGGTCATTGGGAACTGAGAAAGTGCTTAAGTATTTGTTAGTATTCATAGTCATACACTTCAAAATAGATGGTAAATGAATTCCATACAGTTATTCGATTTAGAATCCTTTTATATACCCTAAAAAAATGACTCTCAACGCCGAATCGTTAGCTTAAAGTTGTTCTTAACACAAGCCTTTGTAGTAATAATACTAAATACCCTCCACTTATTATAAATCACATACAAATTCAATACTATTTATTACAAATTAACATTTACAAATATCATTTTATTCTTTTTTATTATCATCAGTAACTTTCTTTTCTTCTTCAACCTTTCCTTCATTTTCTAGCAAAGTATACATTTGTCTATTTGGCCCCATCTTAACTTTAATTGCTACTTTTTTAACAAGTTCCCTTATAAAATTGTCAGGTTGGCCAAGTTCATCAGCAATTTTCTTTATACTCCAATATTTTTGTTTTCTAAAAGCAAGAATTATATTATTCATAACCTCAAGTTCTTCACCTCTCTTACGGCATTGCCCATATTTTTCTCTTACAGTCTTTTTTATAGCTTGTTCTTGGTCACCCATACTAAACAAGTCATGAAATTCATGCAATTTGAAGGATTTAGGATTAATATTTTCTTTAGCTGATTCTGATATAACAATATTGGATTTTATTTCTTTTTTTATATTCAACTTGCGAATTGTCTGGAGAATCTCACTTTCTTCTGCTTGAAGTCGACCTTGTAAGTGAATTTTTCCTTTGAAACGTGCTTTTTTGTGTTTATCAACTGTGAATAAGTAGGCTTCATCACTTTTTATTATATCAGCTTTATAAATTTTTGAAGATGAATTAGTTGATTCAGGGATTTGGATTTGCAAACTATTTTCGATAATGTTTAAGGTTAGGTCTCCTTTGCATTGGCAATCTGAGTTGAAAAGAGTATACAAATCAAGAGGCAAGCGTAATGCTATTATAAATGCTTTTCTGTCTAAAGTATCCATTTATAAGTATTTAGAAAAAATAAAAAAATGATTATTTTATGACTTGAATTCTTATATCGTATATTAAATTCTTAATATCCATAATAATACTAATTTTATATATAAAAATTGGTAAGTCTAATAAAAATTTATTCTAACTCTCTTCTCTAATAAGCCTAAACCTTCAAATTAAAAAAATATTATAAACCCCAAAGAATAACTATTTCCAACTATAACCAGACTCTTAAACCCTTATATTTTCCTATATCAAATTATAATTTTAAATATAATAATTTAACAATTTTTATATATAAAACAAAATGAGCTGTTTAAGTTATATTGATGAACACCTTGCTTGGCAACAAAGAGTCCAAAAAGAATTGACAACAGCTGTAAACTTCAACATGTATTAGCTAATCAGCGTTCCTGAAAAAGTTGTACGTTCCTCAAGAAGATCATCAACAAATTCTACAAGCCATGTAAAGTCATTGAATGAAACCCAAAAAACAAGTTCTTCAAAAGTAACCAAGAGAAACTTAACTTTTATAGACTCAAATATCCCAGCTGAAGTTAGAGGCAAATATTCAAGATCACCTTGTTTAAATAGAGCAACAATCACATCGAGTAGCAAAGATCGTCAAGAATTTTTTAATGATCTCTCATCATTAAGAAATGGGGAAAAAAGATATGGGTCTGTAAGTAGAAGGAAAAAGTCAATATCCCCTTGGGAAGAAGAAATACTGAATAGAGATATAAAAGAATTGACTAGACTTTTGAAAATTGAAAGAATTAAAAGGCTTATTATGAAAAAAAGAATGTCAATTACTTAAGTTTAATAGTTTTTATATGATTTAAGTAAAATTACAGTTGCTTAAAATATCGTTGACTATGTGCGCAGGGAGCTGTTTTCTTAGTTTTTCTTCAATTGCTAATATTTTTTCTTTATACTTTCTTTTAACTTTTGTTGATTTTACCCCATCAAGTCTTGTGAGGATGAGTTTTTCTAAACTGTCCAATTGAAAGTCACTTAGATTTTCTAAACCAATTCCTTCATTGTAAATAGCAGCTTTTTTCTTTAATTCAGTTATCGCACAAAACCCTGATATTTTATTATCTTTGAGCTCCGAAGACTCTTGTAGAACCTTATCGTATATACTTGAACATTTTTCTAAATCATTAACATACTAAATAACCCTTACACTTGTCTTAGCTATTTTTAGCATGCTCAAATTTTTATTGCTATTATCAATTCTTTCTATGATTTTCCTATTCTCGTTTCTCATAATTCCTAATCGAAGTTGAGCTATTTGCCCAGAAGTGTCGAATTTTATATGAGCTTTTGATAAAGTGTTTTGATTAAATTCATTGATTTGTTTGTTTAAAAGCATTAAATCCCCTGAGATTGTTGATGATAATATTGTATAATTGCTTTCTATATCTTCTTTGACTATTAAAGTTCCGCTTAAATTCATGTTGTTATACATTTCAGTGAGTTTTATAAGTTTGTTTTCTAATTGGCATTTAACTATATTGTTTTGATTATAAAATTGCCAACCATGCTCTTTTGCTTTTTCTAGTTCTTTTTTCAGCTCTGCTACATCTTGTTGATATGATTGGAGTATCTGATAATTTGTTTCTCTTTTGATGTTAGGTTTTATTAGATTCGTTAAAATACGAGCAGAATTTGCTAAGCGTAAAGTGCTGAGAGTGTGCTCGAATTGTGATAGGGCTGGAGAAGCGGTGCAGATTATGGAGGTTCGAGAATTTCCATCGAATGATGAACGTAGGATTTTTGTTAGGACTGAGTTTCTGTAAGGAATATGCAGGTTGTTTTTATTGATGCCTTTTTTAAGCTCAGATAACTTGTTAATAACTTGGCACAAATAAAATAAACTCATATTGACACACTTACCATCAAAAACTACCCTATTTTGATCAAAAGGTGAACTAGTAAAAGACAAATTTATCACATCTTTTCCATCATCAATTTGCCCAACACTGCTTCTTTCACTCCCAGCTAAATCTACAAAATCCAATATTGATTCAGTTGTAATAGTTTCAAAATTTTCTTCACATTCAGCATCAACTTCTTCTTCTTTTTTCGGAACAACCTCCAAGCTTTTAATACTCATACGGAAAATAGTATGTGAACGTGAGCTATGATGATTTAAATTATTTGCCGCATATTGTCTATTCATTTCACCACGGGCAAGCTTTTCTATAGCTTCTTCAATATTAGTAACAACATGTTCACTGATTCCTTTTACATAAAATTCTTCATCCGCTGATTCTTCGACTGTTAAGATTTCGCTTGTCAGGTCGTCTGGCTCTTTTAATAAATCATAAATATGTTCATTATAAATTCTCATCATAGAACATTTGAAGAAAAAATGTTTATTTTTACAATTCCCTGCAGCTTTGAAAATATCACTTAAGGACAAATATATCATCCCATTGTTAGCCGTGCCTGATTTTTTTGGTCTTTCCAGCTTTTCAAATTTATATCCAAACGCAGAAGTACTTCTATAACGTGAATTTATACTACGACTTCTTGATGTTGGACTTCTAAATCTTCTACCACGTGGTTTATTGCTAATAAAACTCATATTCTCATTCCCTAGGGTCGTACCAAACATAGTAAAAGTTTTCCCTGTACCTGTTTGCCCATATGCAAAAATTGTTGCATTATACCCTTCAAGGGTTGATAAGACATTTTTTTGTGCTATGATTTCATAAATTTTTTGATTTTCATCATTTAAATTTTGGAATTTAAAATTTATGTTTTTGACTCGAGGTGATGATAATTGTGGATGCTGATGAGGATAAACTGTTTCATCACTTGAAAAAATATGATTGTAATGAAAACAAGGGTTGAATGAAGGAGGTATCTTTTTTTCATCGATTAGGTCTTCAACATGCTCTTTACGAATAGAGACTGTGTTTTTTGTGATATGCCACATTGGGAGATCGTTGTCTATGAGCTCTTGGTCGTTTAAAGGACGGAAACGAATGAAGACTTGGATTGGCTCGCTTGACATTATTATTAACGATTTTTTTAATTGTAGTAAGTTTTTGATAATTATGGGTATTGCTGAAGTTTACAAGTACTCTGCTTTTAGAACTTTGTCAATAACAAGTTTAGTTTTTTTATTTGTATACAAAGAATTATATGCTTGCTGTAAAATGTATGAATTAGTTATAGAGGGTTTATCATTTCTAACTTGGATTACAAAATATTAAACTTTTTAGCATTAAAGTTTTAGTTTGAAAATGTCCGGGTTAAATTTTTATTAAGACTCTTTTGGTAATCCTTCTCAATATGTTGAAAAATAGTAGATGTATTTAATGTGAAGAATTTCAGGTTTATATAAAAGTGAAGAACTTTACTTTTGAAAATTAAAAAAAAATTACAGAGTTTAAAAAACAAATTGCAAATTTATGGAATTAAAAATCCTTTTGATGACTAATTCAAAATAATTTACCTTATGGCTCTATGATATATCCTCTATTACGAGGGTGGACTTTTATTGTTGAAAAATTTGATTGGAAATTGTTATAGAAAAAGTTTTGTCAAGAAGTTAGATGTGATGACAATTTGATATTTTTTTAAAGCCAAAAGTGGTGATATAGCATATGAAGCTTTATCAACAGAAAATTCAGTTTCTTTGTTGTACTAAAGAAAATGCATTCTAACTAAAATAAATTATAAAAAATTCCTAGTGAATTTGCTTTTTCTGACTTGTTTGTAATGGGTAAACAAATTATTTAATACAAGACCTTGAATTAAATAAATATATCGCAAATTCTCAGAAGATAATTTTGTTAATCTTTCTTAGTTCACTGAAGAATGGAAAATAGATGCTGGAATCAGGATTATTTTATAAGAATTTTATGATTCATTGGATATAAGGGTTTGGCTTGGGTTTTTTATGTAGGAATTCAAGATATTATAATCTTTTAGGTATTATAATTGAGTTAAAGTATTTATTTAAGCCTATACCCGGGATAATTCTGGCTTTGTAACAAGCTACTATTTAATTATATTAAATATCTTTAAAAAATGGGGGATTTTTCTTACTTCAAGAGAGTATCCAATCTTTATAAAATGAATAGAAGAGGTCTAGGCTGTGTGATCATAAGACAAAGAGAGGCAAATGGAATGATGTTTGAGGAACCAACAGTTGAATTAGAAGCAGAAAAAAAATTTGTTTTAATTCATAAGCTTGGTGGAACAGGATTTATAATACAAAGGTTTGAAAAGCCTTTTAAAGTAAAATTTCCTAATTATTTCGCATTAGGCATTGTCATTACTGCCTCACATACTTGCTATTCACCATTAACCTTTTTAGAAGAAGGAGCGGAAATAGACTGTGGCTTTTCAGCACATCAAACAGGCGTTATGAAGCTTATACCTTTAAAGTGCTTTTGCGTTTATTCAGGAGAAGAATTATATGCTTCAAATGGAAATCCTTATTGCCTTCCGGGTGACGTCGCTATTTGTCTATTGGTATCTAGATTTATAGACGTTGATTTCGAAGTGATACCCCTTAGTGTTTGCCGTAAAAATAGCTCATGCAGCATAATTGGGTTTCCTTCGATAAATATTGAAAATCCAATTTCTATTTACCCTTATTTTGGAGATGATAATCAAAACGCTAGAAGAAAAATATTGAATGTCTTCCATAATGACAAGGCTTTAGTTGAGTCAAAAGGCAAGGTCTTGCACAACAAAAACCTTTTAGAAATTTCTTGTTCTGCAATTAATGGCATGAGTGGGGCTCCTGTGATTGTTGATGATTGTGCAGTAGGAGTTTTTGTAGGAGGGCCACCACTTCCTGGACAAAGAGACCTTATTAAGCTGGCATCAATAATAAACTCAAGAATAAATTTAGACGAAGCTTGGCACATATTTCAATCGCTAAAAAATAACGATGTGTATTATAGAAAGCCTATTTTTGAAGCCTTAAATAAAGATGCCAGATTAAATGAATATTTTTTAGGATGGTTTTTAACTGAAAACAGACTTCTTCCCATTGAACTTGACTTAATTTATTCTTTATTTAGAAAAACCAATTTTAATCCTGTTGAACTGATGAGAAAGTCAAAAAGTAGTTGTAAAACTGTTCTTTTCGTTGCTGTTAATGATTGCTTAGCTTTTTATAAGAATTTAAATGAGTTGAGTTTTAATACAGCGATATCTACAAAACATCCTATTTTTACTAAAATCCATGCGCTTTTACATGAATTTAGCCTCATAGATAAACAGAACAAATCAATACTAGAAATTCGTAATTTTTTTATATACAATTAGCTTAGATTCAATAAAATTATAAGTAGTAATTAAGTTCTTAAAAAATTTACTTTGGCAGCTATGGAGTAAGTTTAAGAAAAGTCTTATATGAGAGTTAAAATGATGAGCAATATCTTGAGAAAGTTTCATAATTAGTCTTGAAATAAAGCTCAAGCAAACTAGCTGCCTAAAGATAATCAAACCCATCTAAGAGTATTTTCAATGCATTGATTTAATTAAAAGTTTAGTTAGGTCCTCAAAGCAAATTATGTTAATAGCATAAAATATCATCCTCATAAAAATTTCAAAACTCAAGAAAACCAAGAAGGTTCTGCATTGAAAATCGCTAGGATAAACATAATTAGAAGATAAAAAGTGTAAAATCTCTATTGAATATCATAATAAATACTCTTGAAACTTCTCGTTTTTTTTGTTAAGTATTTAAAATTTAAGATACCTGCTTTTACTATTGGTTCTTTGAAAGCATAGCCAAGTACTTATACAGTGAGTATTTTACTGAGCATTGTTTAATAATATTTAATAATTTAATGCATCTACTATCATTGCTAACACGGATATTTTTTAAAGATTAGCATTTTTTTTATAAATATTTGTAACTAAAGCTATAATCTTAGAAATTTATGCTTTATCGATAACATTCTTGAATAAATATTCATGGTAAAGCAAAGCATAAATTTNTAGCATTCAATTTTTTTAATTAATAGGAATTTTTTTTCTAAACTTTACATATAAATATTTGTAACTAAAGCTATAATCTTAGAAATTTATGCTTTATCGATAACATTCTTGAATAAATATTCATGGTAAAGCAAAGCATAAATTTGGTCGAAAATAATATCGCTTAGCTCTTTAAATTATATATAATTATTAATCCCTTAATCCTACCTAGCATTGCTTTTAATCATTTTATCAATTTATTCATCCATAATAATGCACTTCAACTAACTTACCAAATCCTCAACTTCTTATCAAAAGTTTATTATTCCAAGCATTCTAAAGCCTCTTCTCATTTTCAATTACCAAAAGCCTTCATTCCAATCTTCCAACAAAGCTTCAAAAAAATCTCTTATAAATTTGACTTAAGCCGGGTCACTGTAATTACTATAAAAAATTTCATCTATTTAAACCTTTTATAAATGGCAACTCCCAGCATCAAAATCACTGAAAGCAGATCCTACTCAACAAGTCGCTCATCTAAAATTGAAATCCAACCAGTTATCCCATCTCCTTTACCACAAGCTCCATTAATGTCATTTGACCTGCATTTCGATACACTTAAAGTAATAATCATATAGGACTATTTAAATAGCGTTACTAACATAGTCAATCAACAAGGTCAAGTGATAAAAACTATTATGGAAGAGCTAAAAATCCGAGTTACAACCACAGACATTATCGAAATTTTTGCTTCAGTTGCTAATGTTGTACCTCCAGAACTTGGAAGATCAGCAGCAGCTAAAACTGGGGATGAATGGAAAGACACAATTACTTCTGCTGTGCAAAAAATCGGCCTTATGGGTGAGAGGCTTGTAGACCTCTCTCACTTTAAAGTTCAAACTCAAGAAAACATTCAAAATCTGAATACCCAGCTGAAAATTAAAGCGGAAATTGTTTATGTTAAAAAGAAAAATAAGGCTTTAAAAAAGAAACTATTAGATGAACTCAAATCAAGACAAGAATTGATTATGACTCATATAAAAGATGAAGATGATAGACTTACTGTGAGGATTAATGAACTTGATAAAAAATTTGCAGATTTAGAACTGAATACATTTTGGAAGCTTAAAGATTGTGAGGATTTACTTAAGGTTAGGGTTAATGAAAAATATGTTGCTGATGCTATTGCGGGACTTGAAGAAAGATTGAAAAAAAATCTTGAAGATATGAACCGAGGAAGCTTAAGCAAACTAGAAAGGCATATAAAAGAATTGGAAAAAGAACTAGAAAAACTAGCTGTAGATCATGCAAATAAATTTAAAACTTTTAGAGACGATTTCTATGAAAAGTAAAATATATTCAGCTTGAACAAAAAATCAACAATAACTGATCTTCTAAATCTTCAAAAAGAGCTTGAAATGCTTGCAAAGTCTATCAAATCCTTCCACGACTCCAACTACTCAACCAAAATTTCTGATTTATCCGCAAAACTCTCTAAATTAGAGGAACTTCTCAAAGCTTTAAATTCTAAAATTAACGACGAAAACATTTTTGATGAGGTTGAAGGTTTGAAAACCGCTATTGATTTACTAAGATATGAACTTGATAAAAAAGCTGATAAAAGTTTAATAGCTGACATGTATTCTAAATCAAATGAACCTAAGCAAGATTTAGTACAAGAAAAGCACGATTTTAATGAGTTTTGGAAATTCAGAGAAAAAACTATGGAGCAAATAAAAAACATAGAAAATCGTATAGAAAAACTTATGAAAAACGCAGAAATAGCAGGGATAAAAAAGATTTTAAATTTAAAAGCTAATGAAGAAGAAGTCAAAGGCGAACTTAGCTCACATGATTTTAAGATTATCGAATTAGATCGACTTGTAAATCAGCATTCTAAAGATCTTGAAGGCTTAGTGGCTTTAGTTAAAAAACTCAACATGTCTTTTTCTGATTTTTCAACACAATCTGGACTAGCGTTACTAGGCCGTAAGCAAGCTGCTCCACAAATATGCTTATCTTGTGGTCGTGGAGATACAAATTTTGCCCCAGTACAATCTCATGTTATGGGTAGAGATGGAAAAATATACAAAGCTGATGCGTTAATTGGAAAGTCTGTAAAACAATTTGACTTAGAAGCTTATGATACTGGAGCTGAAGTTTTTGCTATGGATAGTCATGAACATGCACATTTTAGACGGTGGGAGGATAGTGAGATTAAAGAGATTCGTGAAGTCAAAGAAGTTAAAGAGGTTAGAAAATTACCCTTGAATGTGGTTCTTGGTAAAGAGAGAAAAAGCTCATCAGCACTACCTGCTACAAAATATATCCGTCCACAGAGTGCTAAAAACCATCTTCTTTAATAATAGAATTTATATTATAATATTCGCTAATTTTATATATAGAAATAATTATTTATGTATAGAAATAATTCTTTATGTATAGAAATAATTCTTTATGTATAGAAATAATTCTTTATGTATAGATATAATTCTTTATGTAGCTTGATTAGTTTTTGTGGTTTTTATTGAGAATTGTTCTTTCTTTTATGTAGTCATACCATTTGCTGAAAGGAATATGTTCTTGGATTGCTTTTTGATATAAAGAATCTACAGGAAACCTTCCTAGTTCATCTCGGTTCTGAGCGTTAAGTTTTATGCATTGGCAAAGCTATATAAAGCTTACAAGGATAAAGAAATCTTTCATTGGATCGCGGTTGAATATGTGGCTACTCATTGTTGCTGAACTTCTTATTGATTCCCTTGAATCTCTTCTATTACGAAATTTCATATTAGAAGCACTCTGATTCTGTTTAGGAAAAATTTCTATATCCAAAACTTCACATTGAATATTAAGTTTGTTATGAAAAATCCCTTTAAAAGTATTTTCCTGCTGACAAAGACTTAAAAGTTTTTGCTTTGGGTTAAATGACATTTTTGAATTTGAGGAAATCTTTAAATGCTTTTTTTTAGTACATTTATCAATGTTAACTCCAGGATAAGTAACTTCATCTAATATTTGTATCCAATTTATATCATGAAAAATCTCAAGTTCCATTTCTTGTTCAGCATAGTAATAGCAATTGATTTCAGGGATTATGCTTATACCTTCAAAATGTTCAATGGTGAAAATCTTTGGTTTTTTTATTTTAGGCTGACTTCTATGGAAAACATTGAGCTTAGATAGTTTGGATTGAAAAAGCCTTGACTGTATGTCAAACGGATTACTTTCCCCTGATGATTGGCCAGGCTTATCAGTTTTTACAGATTTTTCAGGCTCCACAAGCAATTCTCGGGATCCAATAGCTGCCTTAAAAGCATTGAGTGAGAAATCAGTCACACAAACAGAATTTCGTTTGCTTTTTGAACTTCTGACAAACGACCCAGATGACCGACCCAGTTTTTCTTCAGGAATCGGGCTGTTTATACTAAATTTCCGTTGCAATTGTAAGTTTTCTAGTGTTTGTGTACTAGCTTCTTGTGTGAATTTATTGTCCTTTTCGGCTTCAGAAAAATTTTGGCTAAGACTAGGCAAGGGAAGATTATTGGGATAACTTTCACAAGAAGAAGTTACAGAGGAATCACTAGGATTTAATTGAGAGGAAATTAAAAAGATTGGAGAAGAACAATTAGGACAGATAAGATCAGAGTTTTTTGTCTTTGTCGGGAAAATAGAGATACTAGAAGCTGTCTGCTGACATGTTTTTAAATAAGGGCTTCTTCTTGTTGGGTTTATGAGGATTTCAGCTCCTTTTTGGTAGTTAGCTTGTGGGAGAGATGCTAGCTTGGATAGTTGGAGGGATGCAGCAGACATTAGACAGAGAGAGTGGTTTTATTATTAAGGCATAGAAAATGGATAATTGCTTGGACCATTAAAATTTGGACCTTTGGTTAAGCAGAGACTAGTAATCATGAAGATTTGCTTATAAACTGACTTGGTGTTAAATTTTAATTTATTGGTAAAATTTGTTACAAGACATGATGAAAGGCTGAATTATATAATTAGGAATGAAGGGAATAGGCTGAATGTAAAGAATTTGGCTAATTTGTTGATAAGATGATATTTATAAAAGATTAATTTAGCTTTACGACATTTAAAATGTGAGGTCTTATTTTTTTTCATTTTCTTGATTAGTGGTTTATTAGTTTGAAAATATTTTTATATGATGAGACCCAGTTAAACTTATTGAAATAGTTTAGGCTTGTATAAATCTAAAGTTTAGATATGGAAGACTTACAAATATTTTATCGAATATAATTCTCTTTAAAGAAGAAATTTTAAGTATGCTAAATAAAATAAAGCTAAACCCTATTAGTTAGTTAAATATTATTAAGAATTTAGTTTGTGGTGATTTTTCTTTTTGGCTTATAAAATATTTTTCTAATCTTAAGTAAATTCATTCAGCTTATATATTTTTATATGATGCAATACCAAATAAAAAATTATTAAGTATTGAACCCTTAGTACATGCTTGGATTTGAGACTATATAAGACCCTTAAATCAGTATTTTCATTAAGAAAAATAAGTGATAAATCTTATAACTTAGAAATTATTTCCAAAATACATTTTTTTTATCTCTTAAAGTTTATTGAGCACAAATTATATTTTCATGCTAACTAACTTTTATTCTAAATCTACCCAAATCATCATTATAAAGCCATAATAAGTATGAATGATAAATGAATCTGAGTAAATTTGATGAAATAAAAAGTGTTCTAAATCTGAAATAATCATGCCTCATAATATCAATCTATATAATTATCTTATATTTTACTCAATTTACTCAAACTATTTCTACTTTATTATTACTAATCACAAAGGCCATTAACTTATTTATCGCCTAAGGACTAGTTATTTGACAAAAGACTAAGATTGACAAACATACTATTAGGGGGTGTTGAGTAGCGGCTTGACTTAGAATTCAAACATGGAGAAATAGACCTATTTTTGCTTTGCGAAAATGTTACGAATAGAGTTTTATGTGCTTCATCAATAGTTTTAGCAAGATTGTTTTTTATCTCAACAGTAGCTTTATTCATATTCTTAATAGGGATAATTGGGCTACGGTCACCACCTTTTGGAGGTTTAAAAGGGCTTTTGTTACTTAAAGTATTAGCCTTTTTAACACTCCCAGCTTTTACTGAGGAAACAATTATTCTTTCTGAATCTTTACTCACAGACTGATTATGCTTTTTAGGTCTATCAGTAAAGCTTCCGATTTCTATGCAAGACCTATTCAAATTTGATGAATAAAGAATATCTTCAAGTTCTTCAATTCTCCTAACAAGTTCAGCAGTCTTGTTTTTTTCTTTTTTCAGCTCATCTTGCAAGGACATGTATTTAGCTTTCCAAGGATTTTCTTCATTTATCTTAGTTAAACGTTGGTTTTCTGATAATAAAATTTCTCGGTCGTAGTTTATAAATTCTACAAGTTCTCTGAGCTCTTGTACTTCTGATTTTCTGGATTCTTGTGACTCAGATTGAATTGCTTTTATTTGCTCTTTTATGATTTCAATTGTCTTGAGCATATTTATTAAGAAAAGTTTATATAAAAGTTTGCATAGATAAGGAATAAATTGAAGTGAAATATAAAATGATAATGATTATAAATACTTGAAATATTATTTTTAATATAAAAACAATGTAGGAAAATTATTAATGCATTAAAGCTATACTCAAATTTATTTTTCAAGAATTATATGGTTGCTTTTTACTATTAGAGTTGATAAAAGTTAGCTCGTCCAGGTTAAAAGGCTTTGAGCATATTTGGCATTGACTATATGATTTTTCTTGAAATGCTTGGCATATGCAATCAAGGCATTGAGTATGTGAAGTGCAAATTATTGGACAATTTTTATAGGCTTTGCAATTGCCACATAATGATATTTTTTCAATTATAAACTTTCGGACTGATGGTTTATTTGTTGGATCAGGAATTTTATTTAAAAGAATGATATTTTTTGAGTACAGGCAAGCCTTTCCATAATATTTTAATATTTGTTTTTTTTCTTCGGCATCCAAATTTACCTGGAGCAATGAAAGAGTTAAAGCTTCAAACAATTTTTTTGGCATTTTTTTCTTATTGTTTTTATTAAAATTAACTCCTTTAAGATTCTTTATGTATTCATTATTTTGAACTGTGCTTACTAGTGAATCCTCATTATGTGCATGATTATGCTCTTCAACTGGCTTAAGTGGAATAGTTTGTTTATAATCCAATTTATTAGGATTATCTTCTGAATGTATTTCATGATTATAGTCTTCATATACTTGAGATATTTTTTCATTTTTATCCTTTAACTCTATGCCAATATTTTCTCCTTGTTCTTCATTTTCAAGCACTTCATTTTGGCTAGCATAAGCTTCATTTGATTTAGAATTCATGGAAATCCAAAAACAATCCTTTAGGTCTTTTGTATAGTAAAAAGGATGCTCATATTCCAATTCCCATGAATTTTTAATATACTCTAAAAACTTTTCATGAAACAAAAGGATAAACATATCTTCTACTTCATTTAGATTATAATGGTACAAATATATGATTCTCGCTAAAGCATTGCATTTAATATCCATCAAATCTTTCAATTCTCCTTTTTGATTTATTATGCATAAATAAACTTTGTATCTGATTAAAAATAAATTCAGGTAATCAATATTATAAATAAAATTCCCCTCTAGCCCATCTTTGTTTTTTTTAAAGAAGTTTATTAGAATTTCTTTTACTATAATAGCTAGAATTTCAATAATTCTATCATCAAATAAAAAAGAATACAAAGTCTCTAAATCGTCAAGCCTTGGTAATGATCGAATTTCTTCAAGTTTATCTAATATTTTTAATTCTTTAAAAGCACTATCAGAAATATTTGGTAAATTTGATACATAATTCATATCTTTTAGCAAATCATTCCAGGATTTAGAGTACATTGGTAAATCTTTGTGCCTAATAAGAATATCAAGTAAGCCTATAATAGAGCATTTCATAAATGATCCTTTTTTGTTCTTTGGGTTATAGCTTTTTACAAACGGGCCAAAGTCTAAGTCATCGCATTTAGATTCTAAAAATAATTCCATTTATAGAATATTAGCTTACAAAATATTTGCTTAGTTATTCTTCGGCAGTGGAGCAGATGGCTTATAAATCTTCTTTTTACTCAAAATTGGCGAGTAATTTCTTATTATCTTCCCAGATGGAGATTTTTTCAAAGCTTTACCCGTAGATGGTGCCTTAACTGGAGTTGTCGGTTTTTTTGGAGGTTCTTCCTCATGTTCAATTTCTACTTCAGGAACAATATCTAAAATAGCATCAGCTGGGGTATTCAAATCTTTTGGCTGAACTTTGACATCTTCACTTTTTGACCTTTTATGATTAGTTTTGTTTTTCCATTTAAATTTTTGTACCCAATCAATAAAAGTTATAGTTTTTCCTCCTTGTTGAGCCATAAGCTCATTTTTATCAAAATATAGATGTAAAGTTTCATTTTCTATTTTGAAAATGTTTTCAGTAACTTGAGTACTTTTTACGGGGATTTCTAAAGCTTCGAGATGGTGTTGGACTAAGCGGGCTATATCTGGAGGGCTTTCTTTTATAAATTCCTGGAGCTTTTCTTCAATAGCTTCAATATGAGACCTTAGAAATGTATTGTGAACTTGAAAATGGTTAAGCTGTTCAAGAGCTTCATTAGTGATTTTTTTGTTAATTTCCAATTCCCTCTTTTTTTCGTTGATTTCTTCTTCGAGAACTTTAATTTTTAGAGCTAGTTCCTCTTGACTTGTTTGCTCTTTTTTGAGCTTTTCTACTTTGAGAATATTTTTTGTAGTCTCAAGTTCTAATCTCGCTAAATTGCTTTCTGCTTTAAGTTTAGAAATTTCAAGGTCTTGCTGATATTTTTCTTCTTCTAGCAAGGCTATGTTTTCAATATACTCTTTTTCTTTACTTTTCCATTCATTAACTGCAGCAAAAAACTCTTCTTCAATCTGTTTTTGCTGGCTTATTATCTGTTCATATGGAGTAATACCAATTTGTTTCTTCAGCAAAGCAATTTCCTTTTCATACTCTTCAACAATATTTTGAAGCTTCTGTACAGAAGCTACTCTAGCCATTTCACTAGTATTCATTTCTTCTCTTAGTTGCTTCAATCCTTTATTTTTCCATTTCTCAATTTCAAGCTCGCTTTGCATGGATTTGTATATATCATTATCTTCAGGTTTGCTTAACAAATTCTCATTGATCTTTGGAATATTGTCTTTTGAATACCATTTTAACTGCACATAAGGTTTAGAAATTTCTGTAGGGATGAATTCAATAAGTGAAGAATTCATTGGCAGTGTGATTGGTTCTGATGATTCTAAAAGCAGACCAAGACGAAATTGCACCGTGCCTATTGGCTGACTTCTCAGAAGATCTTTTGCAATTATTTGAATAACTTGATCTGGGTAGGATGGAAGTGTGGTGACTGCTGGCTCGTATAAGTCTTCAGTTAGGGTAACTGCATCAAGAAGGTTATTATCAGCATAAATATAACAGAGAATATCACCTTTAATGTTGTTGTGGTCTATACTTATAATTTCAACATCGATTTCTTTGTCACTCATTATAGCTTTAAATAATTTAAGAAATATGAAATAATTGCAAGAAAATTTAAAAGTTAAGCATTTGAAGATTTGAAAATGCTTATGGTTGGCTTAAGATAATATTTTATTAGACCTCATTTGGAAGTTATCGTACTGAATTGTCCTCCAATTTTCTGCAGCGTTTTCAATAAGTTCATCAACTTTTTGCATACACTCATCGTCGCCTATTTCAAAGAAAAACCGCTTTTTAAATTCTTTTATGGCCCAATCAGGATTGGAAAAGCAAGGCAAATGATTTCCTGGACGCATCATCTCAATAATCAGCAGTAATTCTGAATAATTTTTTCTTAAAGCAATTAGTCCTTGATATAAAAGTATTTTAAAATACAAAAACATTTCACTTTGATATCCACCCATTACATCTATCATTTCTTTCGTCAATTTGAAGGGAGCTGTTTCGAAATTCATATTCCCGCCAGGTGAACTTGACAAGAAAAACCCAAAGTCAATATGTATTATATGTCCTTTAATGTCCAATAATATATTTCCATTGTGCCTATCTTTTAAGTTTAAAACATAGCATATAAGTGAGTATCCAGCCATACTTTCTATAAAATTTTTTTGGGCTTCTTCAAAATTGTAGCTCCAAGTTTTATTGAAAAACTCTAAAAGTGTAGTAAAATTCCCAGCATTTTTTTTGATACTATGCAAAGAAACCGCATCAGGAACAAACTCAATCATACCTGAATTGTGACTGATTATTAAAATATCATAGGGACGAATGAAAACATTAACACACTCTTTTCTAAAAATTTCTTTAGCTTTTTTAATAATCTGCATCGCAAGAAGTTCTTGTCTTAAATCATCATGGCCTTTTACTATAACCCCACGAGCTTTCCATGTTTTATAATGACCAAAAGATGATTCAGCTCTCATATTTTGGCATATTTCTGCCCAAGTCGGTGCCCAGGGATTCCCAGTGCTTTCAAAAGCAAAGGAAATATTAGAACTTGTATCAGATGCATCTGCATCTTCATATCTTTCAACAAATTCTTTATAATCTTTAAAACGAATTGAGTTTTTGTCTATGACTTGCTCATTTGGATTTTCATCTACAAGTATTTTGTCTAAGATTTCTTCGGGAGGGAGAATTAAGGATGTTTGATTTTCTCTGTTTGGTTCTTCTTCGTTTATGTCGATAGTTTCAAATATCACTAAATAAGGCACTCGAGCTTTAGTTCTGAAACATCTGACATTTTCTGAAGGAATACGGACTATTTGCTCAATGTAATTTGAAGGATCGAAAAAGTCGAGGGGAAGGATTAACCCACGAAATAGACGCTTTGTGTGGAGTGAGTTTTGCTTTGAATTGTACCAGCAGCGTAAACCTTTTATCCAGGTGTCGATGTTTTGTATGTAAGCTTTTAGGATGGTGTCTGTATCCTCTTCTTCAGTAAGCAGTGCAGAAGCTACTTTAACAAGCGTATATGCAAATTTATGTTGTTCATTAAAATAATCAGCTCTTACACGCTTACGTAGATGAGCCTCAGTATCTTCAATATTCAGTTCCATAGGGTATAAATGTGGGGGTTGATAAGAGGGATTACTGCTATTTTTTTGACCAGTGACAATAATTCTTTCTAACAAATGAAGCATTTTCTCAACTTTTGCGAGAAATTCCGGCAGGACATCTTCAATATTCGCCTGCAATAACCAATACAACTTCAATGCGATATTGTGATTTTTAAGCGCAGCATCGTAGAAAAATGTTTCATAGCATTCACAATACTGTCTTTGTATAGAGATATTTAATATTTGTGGCAAGTAAGGCATTACTTTATCAAGTGGAACTTCATAAAGTTTGTTAACCAAATAGGCTTGTGCTCCAGCATTTTGATGTTTATGCAGTTTAAATAACAGAACATCTAATTGATAATGCCCTTCTGGTGTGAGTGGAAGCCGAGTTATATCATCAGTCATTATTGATAACTATTTAAATGTCCAAATACAAACAATATATAAGTTGATTAATTAAAGGATTTTATGGAATAATTTTTGATGCACAAATATTAATAGTAGTTAAATTGTATTTTCTGTATAAGGCTTAAAATATGTTTGGATAGTGAAGAATATAATGGTAGGCGAATGTAGCAAATACTGATTACTTCAGTAGTATTTGATATTTTTTGTTGCTTTATAAACTTATAATGAAATATATTTACTGTAAAGCTGGGATTATTGAATAAGCATTAATTTAGATACTTTTAATAGTGATAAAGAGTGTTGCTAGCCGATTAGATATAAAAAATATAAGATGATAGTATTGATGAATCTCATGAATATTTAAATCTACTGTAATATTTTAAATGAACATATATTAAAGAAGTAAATAACTTTGCTCATAATTCAGAAGTAAGATAGAATTTGATTTAATGATAATTTTTGTCATTCAAAGAAGCATTACAATTTTCAAAATAACTTATTATCTTAAGAAAAACAAATTTAAATTAGGATGAACAAATCATATCTTATTAGTATTTTCAATTTAAAAGCTAGGAACTCTGATAATTTACAATCTAAGAATATAATAAATAGTTTAAATAGCCTATGCATAGTTTTAAATACCTAAAAAATAAATAAACATTTGCAGATATTTTTTTCTATTACCTTTAACTATAATTTATATTCGAAATCATGGCATAATTTTAAATTAGCCAAAAGTAAATTCTTGTTATATTATTCATGAATGATTTTCTACTTAAATTAAAGGAATATCCAGAAATCAATAATTAAATTTGAAACAGGTGCATGCAATGTCGTTAACTTTAGGTTTGCAATATACTAAAATCATGGTTTTCTGTAAAGAATGTAAATATTCAAGGTTTCATTAAAAGAACAGCAGAAATCATATTGGGACTTCCATATTTATACAGTTATGTATGAAGTTAAGAAAACTATGATTTTTGGTGAGTCAGCCTTTACATTAAGGCATAAAAGAACCTCAACATATACCTTCTCTAGAGCTGTAAGATTTAGAGTTCAAAAACGCTCTGATAATGCTGAATTTGTAACTCTTCCTTCAACTTTAGATCGTAGAGGTACTTCACAAGGATTTGGTGAAAGATGGAGACCTGGGGTTTCTACACGTTTTGAATCCCCTGCACCTGGGTCCTACGACATCCCAACCTCTTTTAATATGAAAATCGGTCCAAAAATCATTAAAGATACTCAGCCAAAGAGCTATGAAAGTATTGAGTTCACCCCAGGACCTGGCTCATATGAAGTTGTTCAACCAATTGGCAAGCATGCTCCGAAATTCACTTTTAGAGCCAAAGTTTCAAGAGAAGTATATAGCCAAAGTCCTCCACCAAATGCCTATGCTCCAACATCCTTTACAACATCAGCTTTCAAAAATATAACATTTGGCATCGGAGAAAGAAATTTCTTAAAAAACTCTAGACAAGATAGCCCAGGCCCAGGTAGCTATGAAGTTAAATCAGAATGCTTCAAGTTACCAAAGTTCTTATAAATATTCCAATTTTTTTTAATGTAAATATGTTACTCCATGAAATCGATGGCCCTGAGCCCGAGCCCTCAATGAAAGTGACTGAAGGAATTCCTCCTGAAGAGCCGTTGAATACAAAAATTGGATTTGAAGTTAGAAAAAAGAAAGTTTACTATAAGAAAATTCTAGAAAGAGGAATTGGCTGGGAAAAGCCTGGTGAAGAAGACGAGATTACAATGTCAATTGCAGATGTTACTGATATGCTACAAGACTTTGGCCCTCCTCAAATTTATACCAAAAATGACCTTTTCCCAAGCTTTTTCCGAGCTATTCGCGATCTAAAAAGAGGTGAAGTCTCACAGATTCATATTCCAAAAACCATGAATGAAGGGGTAGCTAAGATTTTTAGAGTAAGAATGATTGATTGGATTTCATGTCAGAATTTAGAATGGGGTATGAGGAAAAGAATTAAAGTTAAAGGTAAAGACACAAGCATTGCCCGAAGGGATGAATGCAAAATTAACATGACTATTTATCAAGATAACGAAATTATATATGAAATTAAAGATTTCTACAATAGGATTGAAATTGAAGAAGTTGGTCCAGGAGTAGCTGAGATATTGAGAGCTATGAAAAAATATGAGACATCAGTTACCCAAGTAAAAATAAATGTGTTTAGAGAACAATTCTCAAAGTTCGCATCTTTTAATATGGGACAAGAAGATGTTTTTGTTGAAATTCAAATCACAAAGTTTCTTAAATATCACGATATATCTTTGGATTGCACTTTTTTCAAATGCGAATTAGAAGATGGGACTGGTGATAGAACTCTTCCTAATAACAATGCAAAAGTTAGTGTATGGTACAGATACATTATTGAAGAGCAAATTGTTGATACAAACTGGGACAGTGAACCCGTAACTTTTTATATGGACGAAGATGAAGTGCCAACTTTATGGATAAATTGTTCAAGGCAAATGAAAGTTGGAGATTTGTACAAAGTGGAATGTGATTTATCATTACCAAAAGTAACTGAAATGTCTGATGGACTTTTAGAAAGGTATCACTTTTCACAGTTTATGAGACCTGGGGTAAGGTTTGCATATTTCTATATAAAAAACTTATCATTTGTTATTGGCCGTCCTAATAATTTATTGAATTTACAAGAAAGACTTGAGGAAAGTAAAAGAGTTAAAGCTGCTGCTGATAGATTCTTCCATATAGGACTTTTTGAAAGAGCTCATGATAAGTACAAAGCTGCGACACAGTTTGTTGAACCGTTTACTGATGATGAAGATAATTACAAATCTCAGCTGATAATATTGTATAGGAATATGAGTTTGTGCAATTTCAAGACTAATAAATTTATTGAGTCAAGTGAAGATGCAACAAAAGTTTTAGATATGAGTCCAGCAGATACTAAAGCTCTTTATAGGAGAGCTGTTGCAAAAAGAGAAACAAGAAACTATCCCCAAGCGATTGAAGATTTGAAAAAAGCTATTGAAATAAGCCGAATTAAAAAAGATGAAAATTCGCTGAAGCAGTTATCAGCTGAATTGATTACAGTTAATAATTTGTATGAAGAGTTTTTGAAAAGAGAAAAAGAACTTTTTACAGGGATTTTTAAATAATAGATTAGGATTACTGCCCATCATTGTTTTATGAAATATAAATTGGAACATTTTCAGGGCTATTTTCTAGAGGGTTGCATTCCTATTATAAATAGTTTTGGTGCCTATATATCAATTTATCAGCTTGGCTTAGGTGTAACTGTTATTACTTATCTTCATAATAAACTATTAGAGGAAAGATTGTTCCCTACTGCTTTTATACTATTTTGTATTAAGTTTGATAATCTATCAAACACAAAATTGCTGCCCAATATCTTTGTATTAGTAGTTAATACCCTTTTGATGATAAGCACTTTTTTAAAGCAGACTTTAGGCTTACGTGAGGTACCTCATCAAAATCATATCTTAAAATTTCAAATATTCACATACTTTAATAAAAATATGTCAAAACACATAAAATTAGTAGTGTCATTAGGTTGATANAATTATTAGGTTGATAACTCTTGTGAGGATGTGCCAACGTAGGCTGAATTGATTTTAATGTTTTAATAATAGCATCATCAATTTGTTATTGAGTTTCTCAACATTATATCCTTGATCCCTAAGATAATAATAATTAGATTGCAGTCTTCTTTATTACTCTTATTCATCATCTTCTGAGTATTAATTATGAATAAAATGCTTGTGTTTTTATTAACAGCTTAACTTATCAAATGTATCGTACATCTTAAAGCTATTTATCGAAGATTTGGAGTATTTTTCAGTTTTAAGCGCATTAGCCATTGTGAGAAAAAAATCTTGAAAGATTATATCAAACAGCCAATATATAAATTCTCAAGTAGAATTTTTGATTATTGATTAAATACTTTTTTAGGTATTATTGCACGATAAACTTCCGAATAGGGTCAATATTTTCTAGTCTTTTTATGAGAAAAATCTTCCGCCTTTAGCATAAAGCTTCAAGTTTTACTATTAAATAGCAATTTCTTTGTTTGTATAAATGATTTTAAATCCCCTAAATTACTAGGATATAGAGAAAATCTAAGAAGTTGAAATCGTTTAGAGATTTCTTTCTGAGCTTTCCTAAATTTATTGCTAAATCATTCTCCTGAGAAAAAGAATTCATGCCTAGAAAGTGATTTATTTCTGATACAATTACATTTTTGATTTTTTTCTTATGAAACTGCACTGCTAGTCCATATAATTTCCATTTTTTCATTCACTTCATCAATGGATAGTTCCCATCCAAATATTTTTCAGCAACGCTCTTTACAATTTCACATCTAGTAAAGACATATTGCATAAGATAATTCAATCGCATCTTCCGTAACCTAAATTAATTTTATACAAGCATATTTTCCAAATACTCAACTAAACTTATTGCAAAATATTATTTACAAAAATTTTATAATGCCTGATTCTCACTGCTTAATCATTTCCAGTAAAATCTGTTTAGCTTCACATATTTTATTTACATATCAATACCCATAAATCTCAC
This sequence comes from Stentor coeruleus, assembly GCA_001970955.1. NCBI lineage: Eukaryota > Ciliophora > Heterotrichea > Heterotrichida > Stentoridae > Stentor > Stentor coeruleus. Next base: position 116,619 of record MPUH01000040.1, read on the forward strand.
TATCTGTTTTAATGATCAAAAAATATATAATCTAAATGGCAACCCAAGAGGTGAAAATGGATCGAGTTGTTACAGAAATACCTGCTCCTCCTTACTATCCTTTATCAAGTGCCACAGCTTTCAAAGGTAAAATTTATTAAGGCCAAAAGCCAGACTGGAGAGCTTTAAAGGAGCATTTTTTCAGAGAGGGCATGATTGCTAAAGCAGATGTCCTGAAAATAATCCAGCAAGCTGAGCTTATATTTAAAAAAGAAGATAATTTGATGAATCTTTCAGATCCTGTCACTGTGGTAGGGGATATTCACGGACAATACTATGATATGATGAAAATGCTTGAATTAGGAGGAAATCCTGAAAAAACAAAGTATTTATTCCTCGGAGACTATGTAGACCGTGGGATGTTTTCAATAGAAGTAATTCTTCTTTTGTATAGTCTGAAAATAAACTATCCAGGGACTATTTATATGATAAGAGGCAATCACGAATGCCGACAAATGACTTCAATGTTCAGCTTTAGACGAGAATGTCTTTTCAAGTATGATTTAGAAGTTTATGAAGCTTTTATGGATAGCTTCGACTGCTTACCTATGGCTTGCATACTTAACGGAAGTTTTCTAGCTGTTCATGGAGGTTTGTCTCCAGAGTTAGTTTCCATAAAAGACCTTGAAACTATGAATAGGTTTACTGAGCCTGCTAGGTCTGGTCTTCAATGTGACTTGCTTTGGTCTGATCCGATTGATTTACCAGATGGAAGACTTCCTGAGATTTATAGAAATAATGAAACAAGGGGATGCAGTTACTTTTATGGTGGAGAAGCATGTAGAAAATTCTTGAAAGACAACGATTTAGTTTCTATTATTCGAGCGCATGAAGCACAAAAAGATGGTTATAAAATGCTGTTTTGGAATGGTTCTGATTTCCCAAGTACGATTACGATTTTTTCAGCCCCGAACTATTGTGATTGTTATAAAAATAAAGGTGCAATTATTAAGTTTGACAATAGTACTTTGAACATTCAGCAGTATAATTATTCAAAGCATCCTTATGTCCTTCCTGATTTCATGGATGTTTTTGCGTGGAGTATACCTTTTGTGATAGAAAAAATTACTAAAATGCTGATTTCAATAATAAAGCCCCGAGGGAAATTTTTCTTTAGTTTTGATGAACAGTCTAAAGCTAGATTGCAAGAGCTTGAAGAAAATGTGTCTAGGTCAAATGAGTTTAACACAGAAACAATAGAAAAAATTATAACCCATATAAGAGCCATAAGAGAAAAAAATGAAATGATTATAAGAGGAGATACTTTTAATGATGGTCATGCCGAAATCGTTTCAGCATCAGATCCATCCAGGCCAAAACTTGAAGATGACAAAGAGTCATTTATGAAAGCTATATTAAGAGATAGAATAAATGAAAAAAGACCTGAAGTAGGTAAATAATATATTTTCTTCTTATAAGATTTCATTTTTAAACACGTGTATAATGAAATTTTGTGTTATTTTAGTGGGTCTTGTATCTTTATGCAATGCTATAGATTATTATGAATTGCTGGAGGTTTCACCAGATGCTGACGAAACGGAAATCAAAAAAGCTTTTAGAAGCCTCAGCAAAAAGTATCATCCTGATAAAAACCCTGGAGATGAAGCTGCAAGACAAAAATATTTGGATATCACAAAAGCTAATGATGTACTTTCAGACTCTGCTAAGAGACAAATTTATGATATTTACGGAGAAGAAGGTGTGAATGACCCTAGTAATTTCAATAAGCGCAGAGGACCTGATTATAGGTTTGAACTTGAAGTCGATCTAGAAGATGTCTACAATGGTCTAACAAAAGAAACATCTATAAGACGAAACGAACTTTGTAAAAAATGCAAAGGAACTGGAGCTAAAGATAGAAAAACTATACCTTGCAAAGGCTGTGGAGGCAAAGGAGTTCGGATGCAAAATGTTGGTGGCTTTGGCTTCAATATGCAAATGCAAGTCCAATGTGAAAGATGTGGAGGTCGTGGATTCGTAATATATATTTAGCTTGCTGCTGAAAGATGTCCGACTTGTGGTGGTCAAAAAGTTCAGAATGCTATAAAAGTTTTTAACGTTCAAATTGAGGCAGGTATGGATAATGGGTCTGCTATAACTTTTGCTGGGCAAAGTGAACAGAATCCTGATTGGTTTCCTGGAGATATTATATTTATATTAAAAGTGAGAAATCATCCTAGGTTTACTAGGAGAGGAAATGATTTGTTAGCTAATGTTAGGCTTACTCTTAGAGAAGCTTTACTAGGATACTCTAAGCAAATAAGCCATTTAGATGGTCACATTGTTCAAATTGATTACACTGGAGTAACGCAGCCAAACTCAGTAAGAACAGTTGTTGGTGAAGGTATGCCTCATCATGATATGCCATCAAATAAAGGTGAATTATTCATAACTTTCTTAGTTGACCTTCCTAGCAAACTAACACCAGATCAAGAAGAATTAGTAAGAAAACTATTACCTAGATAATTAGCTCTGCTTTCTTCTTTTTGAATAAAATATTATTGTTTAACTTTAATTTAAAATTCACTATTGAAATGTGAATGAATTTTTAAGAAATTTACATTAAATACAATTTCATAATTATTAAATTTAGTTAGTTTAGACAAAATTATAAGTTACTACTCCAAAATATATATTTAGTGTAAGATAAATATATAATAAATAAGTGACTATTTTTATTTATAACGTCAAAGATTTTATAGATTTTTTATGGTTTGCTTGAATTTGATTAATACTTTGAATATATGGCCTTAGTTAGCTTTTAAAAAGTTAAAACTAGAAAATTAGAATTTGTAGTAGCTTAGTTAAGGAATTAACTTTCAAAACTTGTTACATCCAGAAATTATTTTATTCATGTAAGCAAGCTTTTGTTTTTAAAACTAGAAATATAAACTCAAAAATATCAATAACAGTCTGATAAAAAATCTTACTGACTAAGTCATTGGGGCTGTTATTTATTACTCTATAAGCTACAAGCTGGAATCAGCAATGCCAATGAAGAATTTTCAGGCTTTTATTTTTGTAGCAGAGAATTTCGAAAACTTAACTATTTTAATTTATGGATGCTTCAATTTGTATTTAAAACACTTCAGAAGCTATATTGGGAAGCGCACAAGAATTGTTTTAATTGCTTACATGTATTTGTCTTAGAAAGAGATGAGTGAAATTATATATGAGTATATATATAAAAACTAAAGAGTATACAAAATTCTTTCAAATAATCTTAATTATTTTCCTGAGGGCCTGAACTATCACTGACTTCCACATATATTCAAAAAAATTCTCATAGTTCTTGCTCGTTGAGTCTACGCTATATTTATAAATTCAAATGAGGTCTTATATTAATTGTTATCATACTTTAACCTATTCCATGCGCCTTCAATAGCATTTTTAGTAGCACAAGTCTCAGTATAATTTTCGCTTTGATTGGCAGTAAAATTTTCATAGTATTTTTTAAGCTATTATAGCTTTTCCAGCAATCGGTGACTATAATTGATCCTCTTTGGACATGCTGTAGAGTAATTTTGGTTAAAGTTTTTGCGCTAAGATCAGGAATTTCGATTAAAAATACTTTTTAGAGAATTTCCTTAACTCCTCCAGGAATTCATACTCCTTCTACGTAATGTCCTCGATTCTGTTTTCATCAACCAAATTTATTCTTATTAATCTGAACTAAATTATCCTCTCCACTAATCATTTCATTGGTTAATGCCAAAGCATGCTGAATTCTATCTTGAAACTCACGAAAATAATCTATTAATATATATTTATTTGGGCCAGTTAAGCTCGATGCTTATTTTACTCCAACTTTATGAAGCCATAAATTACCTAAAAGTAAGATTGTGCAGATATTTGTTTTGCTAGCTTCAAATATGGTGAATTTTCAGCACCGACTTTTTCCGGTAATTTTGATTAATACAATTAAATTTTTACAATTTTTTACTTAATAACATTATCCTGTAATAATTTTGGCATCTTTTAACTTGTGGAAATACAGATTTGCTGAAAAGATATTTAATAGCCTCATTTTCATCAAAGAATATTTTATTAAATTGCACTAAATTAGGTAACAAATAGTATCATTTATATTAGTTCTTCGGAAATTTTAACTCGAAAAAGGTTGATAAAATCTTAGCATCTTTAATTTATTTAATACATTCATAGATAATTTCACTCACCTCTTTCTAAGACTAATCCGTTATTTCATATAAATCATTGATTATACTTGTTCTTTTATGGTTCATATAATTGATGGAGTTTTTTACACTTTTAGAAATCTTGTTGCATGGAAGAAGGTAGGCAGATTTTAACCAGAAACAGAAGAATTTGGCGATTCACCTAGTAAAAGAAGAATAAATGCCCAACCTGCTATTCAAATTTATGCTGTTACTGAGTTATTTACTTGGAAAAAAATCCCGGCCAAGCAAACATTTTTTAACTGGAGTTCCATGCTCCTTATAGCAGTAAATTGCATCAAAAACAGTTGATTGGCCACATGATTATATTTTGATTCCAGAAAATCTGAAAATTTTCGATTATTACAATATAAATCTAATTACAAAATGACATAAATCTAATAAGAATGTTTGCTCTTTCTTTTTCTCCCATTTAAGTGCATAATTTCTCTCGGCCAGAATTTTTTTATTCTAAGCACTAATTTGTTTAAATTTATTAAAGCCTTTCATCAGTAACTGCAAGATTTCGTAATATTAAGTAATCGGCACATTAATTGGGATATTTAAAAGCTTTTAGCTTATATCTTTAGCAATATGCTTGATGAAAAATTAAAATTAGATGACCCTTACGATATTATATATTCAATTATGTGACGATATTATAGAATAATTCATCCTAGTTTCTTATATCAAACTACAGGAGTACACTATGAAGGATATGACAAACAAATAGGAATCCAACTTTAGCATAACTATCATAATTGCCTGGAATAAAATAGGCAAGTTTATAATCCTTTGTGGTTATAAACGTCCTTAAATCCTTAGAATACCGATTTATGCTGAAATTTATGGCTTAGACTAAGTTGATATAGGCATTTATAAGATGAACATTGACCTTTCTGCTCTAATAAATATAATTTGTTGAAGAGTTGGAAAATCAAGAAAAAAGAGATTTTTCTGATGATCAAACATCTCAGCCTAAGAAAATTTTAGCGCACACAATCATGGATCACCTAAAGGTTTGGGTAAAGGTGAATAGTTAATACTTAAAAAATATTTAAGCTTAGTAATTGTTTAATTTATGTGTATTCGAAGTATTTTAGAAATTTTATTTTAGACTATCTTCCTTATATATTTTCACTATGATTTAGAATGCTTGATTTTCATGAGAAAGGTATGTTTGCACCATACAATTTGAGATTTAATGTGTGCTTTAAGGCCTTTTATTAGCGCTGATATTGCCATAGTCCAACATAAATTTTTCTAAACTAATTAGTTATGGGCTTTTTGATCTCTTCCTTTTTTGGCTCTTCCTTCTTTACTTCAGTTTCTGCTTTGGCTCTAGTTCTTCTGTTGCCAGTAAGATACTGCTTGTACCTAGGGTCGCTAACCAAATATAACATTATAATCCATATTTATTCAGCATCTTAGACAAGCTGTCCTAAGAAAATAAGCTAACTAATTAAATAGCCGCATTATGCAAATGACCGAAACCATTTAAGGAAGCTAAAGTCCAGTGCAGCTGGAAGCAAACATTTCTCAATGGGACTCTTTCTCGAAAGATTGCAACCCTGTCTATTGAAAAGAATCTTAAGAGTGAGATTGGAATAATTTAAACATGCAGAACAAAAGAGATTAACTGTCAAAAGAGCATTGAGACCAGTGTGAAAAAAATCAAGATAGAAGAGGATATCAGAATGAAGCAGGAAGAAAAACAAAGATAAAAAAGAAATTTTAATAAAGTGTTCACATACCGCGTGTGCTATTAAATAACCGCGATAGTTCTTTTTTATTCACTTTGCCTGATTGATTGCGTGGGAAACTATCAATTTGGACTATAGCTTTAGGGATTTTATATGAAGCCATTCGCTCTTTACACCAGTTCTGTAAGCCTTGAAGAGTTATTTTTGACTTTGATTTTAGCACAACACCAACTATTTGCCCGTAATCTGGATCACTAATTCCAAGAACAGCAACTTCAGTTATATCTGGGTGCCCAAGAAGGTCATTTTCAATATCCAATGCTGACATTTTGAACTCGCCTGACTTTATAATGTCCACGTTTGCTCTGCCCATAATCTTATAATCTCCGTTTTCATCTTGAGAAGCAATATCGCCTGTCTTAAACCATTGCTCTTCATCAAAAGCTACTTTTGTAGCCTCTGGCTTCATAAAGTACTCTTTAAACATACCTTTAGATTTAACTCTAAGTTCTGAGTCCACAATCTTAACTTCAACTCCTGGGAGAGGCTTTCCTACATAACCAGGTCTTCTTTCTCCCTTAAGTGGATTAGAAAGAATCATCCCACATTCAGTCATTCCATATCTCTCCAATAAAGTTTGGTCGCTGATAGTTTTCCATTCATTGTGCACAGATTCTGATAATGCCATTGATCCAGAAACCATAAGTCTAAACTTTTTCGCAGATTCTGAAGCTATAGTCTGTTCTCGACCTTTTAAGTGTTTCCAGTGGGCAATAAGCTTAGAGTAAATAGTAGGGACACCCATAAAAACGCTTAGGTTATTGTTAATGAATTCTTTCCATACTGATTGAGCTTCGAATCTAGGATGGAAAGTAATTTTAGCTCCAGAGAATAAAGCGCATGAAACAACATTAATATTCCCGTGAACATGATGCAAAGGAAGGATTTCTAAAATATGGTCATTTTCTGACCATTCCCAGGCTTCAGACAAACTTTCTAACTGAGCTTTTATAGAATTATGGGTCGAGATAACTCCTTTAGGCTTTCCAGTTGCCCCTGAAGTGTATATTATCTGTGCTCCTCTAGTCAGATCTATTGCTGGATTCTCAGACACTTTTTGATCTTTTGAACTAGAAAAGTCTCCATATGGTAGCAAGCGTATTCCTTTACGTTCAGCAACAGGACCTAGTTCTGATAAAAAGGCAGAATAACAGACCACTGTGGAAGCTTGAGAATCATTTAGCACATACTCCCATTCAGGTGGAGGATGCTGAAGACATAATGGCACAGAAATCCCCCCAGCTTGCCAGATACCCCATTGAATAGGAATAAATTCATAAGACTGAGGAGCTAAAAATACTACTCGTTCCCCTTCTAGATCTTTCCTCCCTTGAAGAAGTTTTTCTTTGATAATGTTTGAGTGGTACAGCAAATCACTATATGTGAATGATCTTCCACGACATGAGACTGCTGTTTTCTGCAAAAATTTGGGGGCACGAAGAATTATGTCCATATTTATATTCCTATGTGGATTTTAATTTCATGCTGTTATTCTTTAGATAGTGGCTAATAGTTTACTTAAAATCAAAAAGTAATTTTTTTCTCATGAAAAACTATAAACCAATAAAAAAGACACTTGGAAAAAAAATCATTTAAATGTAAAAGCATAAAATTGTCTGTTTTTATTTGAATGAATAAAATTTCTTTAAAAATGTATAGCTTAAATAAAATTGTCTATATTTATTTGAATGAATAAATTTCTTTAAAAATATATAGCTTAAATAATATGATAGAAAGTAGAAGAAAAAAGAATGCGGAAACTCAAGAAGAAATGAAAAAAGATGAGGTAAAGAGTTGACTAAATAAACAAATAACTAATAGCCTAAAAGGTTTTAATAATCTTAGCACATTAGAGAAAAGTAGAAAAAATTATCTTAATTTATTCTGTAAAATATGGCAGGAATTATTTTCAAGTAGTGCAAATCTTGGGGGAAAATATTTTAAAATAAAACCTAATTTGATTTTGAAATCATGCTTTGAATATTTTATTAAAGATTTACGTATTTAAATACTAACCAAATAAATTTTTTTTTTTCATCTTTGAATTCTCTTAAATAGTCCAAAATCATATTTATAAACTTCAGGCATCTCTCATAGACTCTAAGTTGCATCACCTTACTACCTTTATCAAGTTAATATTTTTAAAGAAAAATGGGCGACTCGCTCAGTTCTAAAACTTCTTATGCTTAAAAGTATGAGAGAAATTCTAAAGTCCTTTAAAAGATATTAAATATTTTATAGATTCAGTGGTTTGACTTCCATAATACAAAAAGCCAAAGGTTGGATATTATTATATTTTCAGTTATATTTACACTTGCTCTAAAAACTTTTCTCAATAAAATCTAATCTTTGTTAGTACTTGAATTTTACTAGTTTTTTCATTATAATTTTAGATGCTTGGTCTGATTAAATATTGAAGAATTATTCATATTAAAAGATTATCCAGATTTTTTTTACTTGGGCTCTTCATTATTTGTTGATACTGATAAGGAGTTTTTTGTAATACATTTGAGTTTCTGCTTTATATCTTTTTATTTAATTTTATAGTATTTAATGTTCTAATATAAAAAATTCTATAATTTTGATATACGAATCTTTTTCCAGCTAAGTAGTCTCTAAATAAATTATTATTTTAATGGTAGCAGCCTCAAATTTTTAATTAACAGTTATAAAATTTTGTTTAATAATAAGTTTTCATAAAGTAATTTCTATGTTTTGGGTCTCAAGTATTTTGATTATAATAGTTGCTAAATTTTTCTTTAATCTCTTACTGTATTGAAAGAATTGCTTAAGTGTTTGAATTTGACTTGAAGAATTATGAAATATTCAACTAAAATTAGCGCATGAATCAAAGTATTTTTAGTGTTGTTCAAGGAAACTTTCGAATGTACATAATTAGGATGAAGTAGAGCCCTTGCTAATCTAAATCAATTATAAAAACATTATAAGATAATAATCAGTCTAACTAGTTAATAAAGCATCATTATACATTTACTATAATTTATCGAAATATTATTTTGTATATTGGATGTTTAATTTATACAGTGATTAATTGTTTCTGCTTAAATACTATTTATAATTCTATTCAAGGTAATTTACTAATACCTAAATCCTTTATAATAATATTTTAGTATTTACTTTACAAAAATTCAGACAATTTTATAAATTTTCCTTTAAGACTTATTTTGCAAAACTGATTTCTATCAAACTCTAATTTTAGAAATTCTTTTATTTTTCTGCATGAATATTACACAAAAAAACTTTAAGATTTAACATTGAATCTAAACCCAATATTAAAACAGAAAGTATTTTATAGATTATATAAAGTTTTAGATTTGTTAATTATATAAATAAAATTATAATTCACACAAATGCGATAATTATACTATTCAATAACATAAATTCCTAAATTAATTGCAAGTAACTTAAATTTTTACAATTTATACATGATTATAATGAAGTAAATTGTCGAATAAACAGTAATAATTTATATGTACTTCTATGCTAATTGAAACTAAACTAATTTGTATATTTTTACTTTAAAGATAATTAATAAATTGATGAAAATTAGGCAAACTTTATTTTAATCATTTATTTAACAGTCTCTTTGGTTAATTTCTTAAGCTTTGTTTACCATAAAGAATTCTAAATTTTTGCTTCCTATAAATTTAAAGATAATAAATCGATTAGAAATGATATGCAATCGAACAATTATAGCTTATAATTATGGAAGAAAAGCCAGATGTGCACAGGCTAAGTTTGGGAGAGGCCCAGCCAGTGAAAATGACCAGAAAAGTTTCCTTTAGAGATGAGCAAACTAACCAAAAAATCGCTGACGTGCATCTAGTAGCATCTTATAAGCATTTGCATTCTGATGAAAAAGGATCTAGTTGCTTGAAGTGCCAACTATTATAAGAATTCTAAAATACTTATGCCAGGAGTAGATAATTCATAAGGTTTTTTCAAATATCATCTTCTTCTATATTTTCTAACCTGAATTTGACTTTATCTTGCCTTTTTCAATTGCAAGTCAATATTTTGTAAATGTTTACATTTTTTGTTAGTATTGCATTCAAAATAAGTGCGAATTTATTTCGAATTATAGTGCGTAAGAATTTCTCTATCAACTTAAGGTTTATATAATAGATCAAAAGCACAATAAAATTAAATAGCATGCGCTATTTATGGCTAGATAATACGCTTCACCAATAATTATAGTATACTAAACCATTGTAGTGAGCATAAATATTCATTGCTTAAGTTTAGTTATTCATATTCATTTAATCATTCATTCCAAACTTCACTTAATGGATTTTTGTGTTTGAAAATCACTTTTTTTATATTTTATAAACTAGAATCCTATATTTTATTATTCTTTGATATCTGACTAGAGAAATAAACTTATTCTATTTTCTAGCGCTAATCTATTAAAACTATCTTGTAAGACATTTCAAAAGAAATTTATGAGATTGTAATAAAACCATAAAATGGCTTTAACTAAATCAATTGGTAAATTGTCTGAAATTCTTTCAGAAGAGCCTGGGATAAACTTAGGTTACTGCAAAGATCATGCCAGATGCAACGAAGCTTTTTGTGAAATGTGCAAATATATGATCTGCCCTTCCTGCTTAATGTTTGGCAGCCACCAAGGACATAAAGTTCTTGATCCAGCAAAAGCTGCACAGGTGATTAGAGAAAGAATTGCCAAGACTCAGCAATTAGGAAAACTTGCTCCTGAGTATTCTGAAAGGTTTCTTCTTGATATAAGAGATGCAAAAATCAAGCTTGCAAAAACCCAAACCGTTGCAAAAGATCAGGTCCAAGAATCTTTTAAAAGTATTATTAACACGCTGAAAAGACGTAAAGAAGAAATAGAAGATGCTGTTTATACGCATTTCACAGATGAGATCGAAGCAGTAGATAAAGAAGAGATTCAATGGATAGAAAAGCAAAATTTAGGAAAAAAGCTTTTAGAGTTTTCAAATAGCCCTGATGATGAAATGCTTTTAAATAACTCTTTTACAATTATGTCAGCTATTGATGTGCTTAATGAAAGTTCACGAGTGAAAAGTGCTAGTCTCATCAATAGCGTAGACCTGACTAGTAATATTGAAGGAAAAGAAGTAGGCTTTGCCCAGATTGTTAGAATTTGTGATAGTATTGGCAAGTTTGGAGAAATAAAGAATATTCAATACAGAAATTAGATAAGATATTTATACTATAGGATAGCTTGTTTAAATTGTTGATCTATAAACTTATCCCAATTTTCAAATCTAATGCATTGCTGCCTAGATTTTTTATATAAGTCCTTAAAATCAACCTTTTGCACTGCATGTGATGAAGAGTAGCTTAATTGGGTCATTAAACACTGAGTAGTGAAAAGCTGCTCCATCTCTTCTTCTGACTCGGAAATATTATCATCAGATAGATCTTTTGGACTACTTAAAAACATGTTTTCTGTTTTTAGAGAGTTTGAAACAGATTCTGCACTTGGACTTTTTATTGATAGTAAATCTACAACAGAATCAACATCACTTAAATGAAATTTCTTATTTTTGCTAAATTCACCTGGATGAAAACTATTTATACCTCTTTTAGAAGTAGTAATTTGCGATTCTTTCACATTCGTACCGGTTGGAAAATCAGACGATACTACTTCTTTATTATCTTTTTGCACTGTGAGAAGAATCTTTTCTTCAATAAGAGCTTTCAGTCTTTCGGCATATATAATAACAATGCATGATAGGCTTTCATCAGTATATTTTCCTATGCTACGAATAAGTTCAGAGAAAATTGAAGGTGTTGTCATCTGAAGTGGGGTTAACAACCTTGCTTTTTTGGTTTGCCGTAACAAGGCTTCAAGTGCTGAATAAGTTTTTAGAGTACCTAACTTTTTTTTATGCGTTAGCGATTCAAGTGAAGCACATAACTTACTAAGTCTTTGATCAATTAAAACAATTCGCTGGCTATTTTCTTCTTGGGTAATAAAGTTTATTGGAATCACACATATTAAAGAATGCGAAGAAATTGCATTGATACTAATGAAATTATCGCAGTTTATACAGAGTACATCAACTTCATCCATTTATATAAAATGATTAAATCTGATTCTCTTTTTAGATTTCTTATTGATAAAATATATAAAGAGAGTATTAAAGCCTAAACATAAGAAACATTTGTGAAATGCCTATTTATTTCCTTAAAATGATTGGCGTTAAAATATATAAGCATAATTGATGACTTTGTATGATTAATTTAAATATTTCAATCGGCTTAATATACTTACAAATAAAAGTTTTACACTTTTAAGATTATTAATTGTAAATAATTTTTGGAAATGCAATTCTCAAATTATAATTGGACTGAGAGGATATTACTCTAGCTGTGCAGTATGCAATTTATATTTTTGATCTGTATAATTAGCTGTTCTTAATTTTAATTTGTATACTGGTATTATTTAATATTTGCATACTTTGAGAATTTCTAAATATCGATGATAAGCTTAATATTATATAAAATTTAGTATAATTTTGCATAGTAGATAATTCAATCAGTAACTATTTTCTTTAGCCTGATTATAAGTATTACTTAAAATATAATTATAAAAATATATCTTACAGAATTGAAATAATTTTCTCAACTTGCATCCATTATTATAATAATTCGAAATGGGAAACTGTTGTACAACTCAAAAAAAAGAATCCAAAGCGGAGTCTACTACACAGCCAGCATCTCAACCAAAAAGTGTTGATCCTCCAATTCAACGAAGCCTAAAATTTAAAAGCAAAGAGCATAATTTTTCATACAAACTTGAATACAATTCATCGAAATCCCTAAGTTCCTACCTCAATCACATAATCCTTTCTCATCCTGAACTTGCCCTAGAAGAGCTTCAAATTCTAAAGCAGAGCCAAGAAATTATCGACTTTCACTTATCACTTAAAGATCTAGAAATCCTTCCTTCTGATGTGCTTCACATTGAGTCTCGGCCAATCCAAAAAAAACTATCATCTCCATCTCCATCTGTATCTAATGAAGAAATAGCAGAAGAAGAAAGCACAACAAAACTGCAGATAGCTGGGATTAAAGCGAAACTTAGTATGGGAAAAGTTAAAACTGAATCCACAGGTGATGCAGCATCATTATGGCGTAGCGCAATGCCATCTCCAAAGCATTTAGCTAAACAGTCAACCAAAGACCCAGACGCAAGTTCGCTAATGAACCCTATGGACATGACAATAGAAAACAAAGTTCCAATGCAATTTGTCCCATACGATATTAAAAATGGGCAGAGTGTTCTTTTAGATAGTGATGATAGCTATTTGAAAACTGACATGAAGGCACGTGACTCACTTCATAGGCATCCTTACGATTTCTTTCGTGACCTTCAGGGGCCGTTTTCAGTATTAAAGCAGCTTTAGCTGGAATGTGAAGTAAGCTAATTTAGATTAAATATCTTTCAAACGAAGGGGGGCTATAATGGAAAATTCGTTTCAAGCCTATCATAGAGGTGGCTATGGTGTGAATTGCTCTGATAGGATGAGAAACTCTTCACCTATAGAAGAAAGTGAAGGTATTAGAGTTGTGCCGAATCTTATAATGAGAGAATCTGAGTTGCTTTATATGACAGATCCAGAAAAACTATTGAGGGAATACATGAAGTTGAGAAATTGGGAATACAAACTTGATGTAGCTCATGATGGAGGAAAATTTAAAGCAGTTGTTGAAATTGACTCGGAAGATGCATTTACTCAGTGCAGTAATAGTCAAAAAAAGGCTCTGATCAAGGTTATTATCTGTGTCATTTATCATTATAATAGTATGCTTGCTTCTATTTGGATTGCTAGACATCAGAATATACTTAAGGACCTTATTAGATAATAGAATTTGAATATTAAGTTATTTTATAATGCATACTATGAATAATTTATATGAGATCATGCTATAGAATATTATATATTTTGAAATATAGCACAATCATAAAAGTAGTTATTAAATTTCCTACCTGTTATTTTCAGAATTACCCAACAATTAGCAAAATTACACAAAACTTGATGATAAAGTTATGTAATCTATATTTACGAAGAAATAACTCATGCATTTCAAGCATTCCTTTATACAATTATCATATAATCTTTTCAATTTTAATAATTTCTAAATTGATTTAAACTTATATCCATCAATAAAATATGGAACCTGCAAGCAAACGCATTTTCCAACCTACTCAGAGTATTAAATCTGCTCGAGTTGTTCATAAAAGCCAAACTACCACTGATCTTAACAGACCAATTTCAAGTAAGCCCAAAGAAATTTATACACTAACTCGTCTTCTTCCCAAGAATATTAAAGAGGATAAAGAAAAACTCTATGAAGAAAACATGAGATTGAAAGTCCATGCTCATCAAATCATGGCTCAGAACTTGTATCTTGGTACAAGAGTTAAAAATCTTGAAAACAAAAAAAGAAAAGTTGAAGAATCAGATCCTGGGCTTTCCCTGATTGCTATGCTCAAAGCTAATGTTAAAGAACTGACTGAAAAAATAGAAGAAAAAGACGAAGAAATAGCATCTTTAAGGAGGAATGTAAGAAGCAGCAAACTTAAAGAGTTGGAAGCTGAAATAAATATATATCAAGAAGAATGTCTTAGGCTTTCAAGTTTGTTGAATGAATTTATGAAGCAGAAAAATATAACTTCTTCTCAGTTAGAGTATGAAAACCGGATTTATAATAATGGAGAACAGATTTTCAAATTGCGTAAAGACTTGCAAGAAAACCAATCAAAACTAATTCAAGCAAAAGATGAAGTTGCCCATTTACGAGAACGAATTTCAAAGTTAGAAAAGAAAACTTATCAGCACTCTACCAACTCCTTAGAGCTCAATATAATAAAAGATGAATATGAGGCACTAAAAATTTCGAGCTCTAAAACCCAAGTTGAATTTTTTGAAAAAGAGGCTAAACTGAAGGAAGAAGTGAGAGAACTTAAAGATCACCTTGATAAAGAAACCTCCCGGTATAAGAATTTAGAAAGAGATTATGAAGAGCATATTAGTCTTCTTGAAAGTTTAAAAAAGCAGGTAGCTCTCATAAGATCAGAAAATCTCCGTGCCAATGATTTTATATCAGTGCCTGAATCCCCACTCACTGTTCATATTAAGAACAAAAATCCTCCACGCCTTTTTAAGAAAATGATTGAAGTTACAAGAGAAAGAAGTTTGATGATATCTATATTTCTAACTTTGCTTGACAAAAACAATAATGGCTTAATAGAAATTGAGGAAATTAAAAGAGGCTGTGCACTTCATGGAAGACCAATTAAAGTCAAGCATGTTAATGAAGCTTTGAGAATTATGAATATACAAGATAAAGTGATTCCACTTAAACTAATTGAGCAATATATCGATAAATACGAATATGATGATGATTATTCATCAAGCAGTGAGGAAGAAGTTGTTGTTCAAACTAAAAATAGGGTTAAATCATAAGTTACATATGCATTCTTAATATTTTTTGCTTTTTTATATGATATTAGAGATTTTAGTGAAAAAATTGAATTGCATATTGCTAGTGTAAAACTATCATTTGAATAATAGTAAATATTACCAAAAGCAAGCTTTCAGATACTATATAAACAATATAAATTAAAATTTTTAAATATTTCGCAGTTTATCTAAAGATCACCTTAGAGTAACAAATAAATACTAATAATTGCGAAGTGCTTGTCAATAATAAGTTCTTAGTATTGTTAATTAAAGTGCATGAAGTTATAAAGATTTTTTTAACTCAGAATATCTAAAAAAGTTTTCATAAATTTGCAAAATTATTCAAGAAGCAAAATCTATTCATGATGCGCATACTAATTCTTTATCTCCAGGCTAAGTAAAAATAAAAAAAAGTTTAGTCCCTAATAAATTTTTAATCTTTAGCTTATACTCATCTCACACATATTTCTAGAGTAAAGTCAATACTGAAAGATTAATAGTAATTTATATCTTTTGATTTGCCTTATAGCAAATTCTTATGCACACAACAATACTAGGCTATTACCAAAGTTATAAATAATAAATTTTATGTGATCTAATAAGATGATTAGTTAGTATATTACTTATCATTCATTCTCAAAGCATAATTCGCTATCTTTGAACGACTAGTTATGCAGTATATCAAAATCATTATCCTCGGAATAGAAAAGTACTGATAATTTAACAGTAAGATATCTATCAAAGTTACTGGTAGCTTGTTGAGTAACTTTCATTTTTTCTTACTGAACAATATCTTCAGTAATTTTTATAATCCCTATAAGTACTTACATAATAAAACTATTCAAGTTGAAATATAAAATTCGTTGTCTTCAAAATCAAAATTTTGGGAGAATACTACAAAAAATCATATAAGAGACAAAAAATAGTTTATATAAAAGTAAGATATCAAGATTACTAAGGACATAACTATAGCCAAGTTTTATAATACTAAAGTTACTTTAAATATTTTAAAGCAAAAAATCGAAGATATATACATTAAAAGATATAAATTTTTGTATGAGATTATTATTATCGAGCTAATAATTTTCCATATTTACAGCAAAAAGATATTTTTTTTAATGGTCCACTAATAATTTGTATCATTTACGTTAGATATGAAAAATATCCAAAGCTAATGAGTTACATTTTTCCACGGAAAATATAAAATGAATTTTCTTTAGTTCCGTCTCTATATATTTTACTTTTTGAATAGTTGCGGAATATATATATCTTTTAGGAAGTCCAATGATTTGATTTCCTTTATTCTAATTAAAAATTATTAAACAGAGGTCAATAATAAAAATATCTTTATTAGAAAAAAAGTGCCATAAAGGTTTCGAACCCAACCATTTTTATTAGTCTAAATTTTATACCCTAAAAAGCCTAAGCATTTTTTCAAATTCAGCAAATTTATCCCGAATTCTTGATTTTTATTAGCTTTTCTTATCCCAGAATCCTTTTATAAATTTGGATTGTGTATAATTTCAACCATTATAGAAATATTAATATTTAATTTTACTATCCCTGAATATTCTTAACTAATAAACTTATTATGATTACTCGTCAAGCTCCATCTCTTGAGCCACTTATTGCCTCAGAGGCAGAAAGGGCAAAGATCGAACTGCAAAGGCAGCAAGAGCAGAAAGAAACTATTTCATCAACAGCCGAACAGGCTAGAGGACTTATCAATCAAGGTAAGCAAGAAGTAACCTCCACATAGAAAGCTGTAGAAATAGCATTTAAGTGCTTACAAGAATCTTCAATGATTTTTGGTGAAGACTCGATAGAGCTCATGCCTTTATATTTTGAATTGGCTGATGGGAATCTCAAGATGAAGAAGTGGCAAAGAGCTGAAGGGTTTTTAATCGGAGCTCATTGGACTTTGCTAAAACATCAGCCAGGTGAAGGGGAAAATTCAAGTAACCAAGAAACTGAAGAAGTGCTTTCTAAGCTTAGATCGCGTCTTTTAAGAAGTTTTGGCTCCCTATTCACTGAAATAGGCAATTACGAAGAAGCTCTTAAGTCACTTACTGAAAATATTTATTTAGAAAGTGTTGATAAAGGTCCTGAACATTATTCATTATCTGGAAGTTACTACTTGATGGGGAATATATTCTTGAAGATTGAGAAAAAAAGTGAAGCTTTAAGTTTTTACAACCAAATGAACTTGATTTGGAAAAGGTTTCTATCAGATCCCGAAGCCCATGGTGCACATAATATAAAAAAAGTTGATATTGAGCAAGCATGCAATGAACTTAACGAAGTTTTAATTTATATAGACAAAGAATTAGGAGAAGGAAGTGATTTGGCGGCTGATATTAGACAGACATTAGATAAACTTTATGAGTTCATAATTGATTTGGACAAACTAGCTAGGAATATGGGGAGCAAGAAAGATATTAACGCTTTTGATGATGAAGAATAAATAACTTTTCATTTCTTATACTCTTTCTTCTATTATCCTTTCATTAATTGCATGAACTATATGAAATAGCATGTGAATTTGTAATGCCATATTAGACTGTGAATAATGATTATATATGGTCACTAATATAAATCTTAAACAGAAGTATATGTACTTTTGCCAGATATTGCTAAAACCTACCTAAATCTTACTTGTGTTTTTCCATAATCATATATCTTTCTCACTTTCCAATTTCCTGAGGGACTTACAATATTTCCAGACTCCTCTTGGCAAGCTTCTACACACAGCCAAATAAGGATAATTCCTAGGATGCCATAAAAACTGTATAGCCCTTACAAAAAAAATATTAACTTGGCTGTCAAGCTATATTGAATTTCCTGAGGACATCCTGCTGGGGTAAACTTTTCAAAAATAGTAGTGCATTCTTTCAAGCTATTCAGAATATAAAAATCACTTTCTTTGTCACTGCATACAAGCTTGAATTCTATTCGCCTTTTAACATCTCCCCATAATGGATCACGACATAAAGACCCTCCTTCATAGTATAAGCCTATTGCCTGCATACCTTCTATTGTGAAAGAAGTAACATAGTCTATTTGATGGTGACCCAATATTTCACAGTCAGCTCCCACTTTGGAGAATTTGATAGCAGATGCGTATTGGCCTCCACAAGTTTCTTCAAGCTCAGCACCAATTGTAAACTTTACGATATTTTGACCTATCTCATAAGTGTATGGATTAGAACTTTGTAAATTATCCCAATCGTACTCTGAATTGGCACTATAGTCGATCCATTTCATTTCATCAGCTAAAACCAAATCTAAGATATATAACAAAAATATCATTATTGAAATATGAATACTGAAATTGATAATTAAAAATAAAAGTCCTTTAGCATAATAACTTTTAAAGTTTATGAGGATTTTGATAAATATTTTATGTTGTTTATGTAGTAGTTAGTGGCGAAATAAAGTGATTTAATATAATAATGGCTGACGAATATGATCTTGTTGAAGGATTTAGTTTTTTAGGTTTCGGATCATTGTGGTTGAGCTTCCTTGTCTGGTGGCTAGTCAACAACTACATTACTAACAAACGTCATCTGAAACCTCTCCATAAGTTTATGAATTTTATCCTTTTTTGTAAGTGCATTGAGTGCTTTTTTGCAGTAGGATATATTCTTAACAGATCTGGCATAGATTACTGGGGAATAGCTGTAACATCAATGATTACTATATACAAAACATTTATCTATACAAGCTTGGTTTTAGCATCAAAAGGATTTTGCATTATCTCTGATATCCTCAGAAGAAGAGAACTTTCTATAGTAGCTTTAGTAATGGGTTCAGTGTATCTTATTTATAGCGCTTATTTCATTGAGGCTTATATGGTATCTTTTATCATTCTAGTTATGATTATTTCTCTTCTTTACATCACAGCAAAATATACATTTGAAAATATTAAGCTTTTAAAAGCTCGACAACAGGCACTGATTGAATCAAATATTCAAAATTTAGTTGCCCCGATTCAAGCAAAAATTAATTTATTAACATATTTTATGCGTATGTCGTGCTTTTATTGTGCTGAACAGTTTATAATGCAAACTATAGCTATAATTTTTAATGATACATATCTGTTTTATAATCCTGGCATTGCTATTACTTATGTCTATTTTGATGAAATATTAGAGCTTATTGGTATTGCAGGAATTTTTATTATTTTACGACCAAAAAATCAAATGCAATATTTTGATATTAACTTGATTGAACCTAATTCTCCAAGTAGACCTCTAGCTCCAGTTTTTAAAGCTGCTTTACCAGAAACCTTGAATGCTCCTATAAACAGCAATAAGCCTATTTTACTAATTGCCCCTAAAGGATACCAAAGAAATGATCCATTTAGAAATTTGCTTATTGCCAATCCAGTTATTACGAAATAAATTATGATTATTTTAGTTAGATTTTAAAGAGTTGTAGGCAATAAGCCTGATAAATTGCATATAATATTTTTCATATAGCTAGAATATTGAAAAATCTGATAATTATCTTTTCCTATAATTTTTCCATATTTTGAATTTCTAATTTAAAAAATCATTGAGATGAAGAATTTTAGTACAATTAAGACATAAAACAGTTAACAAAATTATTAGAATTATTTTATTATGCTATGCAGTATTTTTATTAATTAGACTCAGTGAAATTTAAAATCATCTAGTTAAATAAAAGTATACTTGAAGCCATTTTAGGATAATTAAGATATAGAAGTGCCTAATTAAATTATTTGTCTAAATAAATTTTATCTATTATTTCCCTTTGAGGACTTAAAATGTGGATGATATTTAATTTAAAATATTTTTTATGTCATATAATGAAGTTATTAATTCTCCTTTTGCTATTCCTAAGAAGTTTAAGTGTATTAATACTAGTAATCAGTGTTAATAATTACAATATTTCGTAGCTAAAATACAATTCGAACTAATTTGTATATGAGATCTTGCAAGAATTGTTACTAGGAAAGTTGTAAGGTTTCACAAGAAATTATCTATTGTAATAACTATCATTGCACAATTTATAAGCTCAACCTTACTTTTTGAATTAATCCTTGCAGATCTTTCCAATTCGTCTATGAAATAAGCTTGATTGAAAGCTTTCTTGCAAATGAAGTTTCGAAAAAATATAGAATAATTATCAATAAAATTACAGCCCTAAGAGATCTTTAGTAGATTTCCAACTCAAATAAAATGCTTTGCATACAGAAATACTATAAGATGATAAATCAAATTGATTATATAAATGAATATCCTCTAATCCAGTAAATTTATTATTGTCTTAATTAGTGCTTTACTAAATTAAAATATATTTCATACTTAATTTATCAGTAAAATGAAATCTAAGCGACTAGCATATTCTTAATATCCTTTCAACTAATATCTCACAAATCCTAAACTTAATTTTAATCTTAAAATATTCTTATAAAGCAAATCCTATTTGAGTTGTTTTATCTTATTACTATAAATTACTGTAATCTTAACTCTTTACTTTAATAGAGGTAATTTTTTGTTCTTATAAAAATGTCAGAAAAAGGGGTAAAAAACAAGTCTTCAAGTGTAAACCCTTCAAGAAAAAAGGTAAAATCAATATAGAAACCATGGGATGACAGATTTTGGCTTGGAGATAAGCCAATCGACGAAAGCTATTTTGAGAAATTGAGTATATTCTAATCAGGAAAGCCTAAGAAGAAAGAAAAAGACTACCGTAACCGAAACCCGGGCAAAAGCAACGAGATGGTAGGACTAATGGAAAGAGGAAAGTCAGGAGATAAATCAGCAGATCTAAAACCAGTAGCACCTATATCAATAACTTCTGAGACTTTGAACGAATTGAAAGCAAAAATAGAAGAAGAGTGGGAAAATTATAAAATTCCTCATTATTTCAGAGAAATCTTTCGGAAAAGCGTATTCCCACTTTCTCGACATAAGGCAGTGGCAATTATCTCAAGAGAAATAGAAGATATCAAAAGAAAAAAATCTTATGTTCAGAATGCAATTGATGCAGTTAAAGCTAGAGAAGAAGGAATTAAAAATATCAAAGAAATGCTACAATATTTTGAAAAGTCTCCAGATTGGGAAAAATCAGAGGAGTTATATAGAGAAGTTTTAGATATGCTTAATGCTTACAGAATCTTAACCTTGAATGCGGTTGAAAGTATTATTAAATGGAAAGAACAGTTAGTATATGCTCTTATATTGAACAAGTCTGATAGTATTGGGAAACATAAAACACTCCAGTTCATGTGGGAAAACCAAAACTATATTATTAAAATGCGTTCTGATATGAATTTTCTTTATGGTTCAGATTTCATGAAAGTTTTCAATTTCTCTGAACTTCCAGACCCATTGCTAATAATACCTTCTAAGCCGCTAGAGAAAAAAAATATCAAACCAAATGAGTACCTTAAATATCTAACTATTCCAACAATGCTTACTAAAAGAGTTAAATTGGCAGATAGGTATATTATGGATGAAGATCGTGAAGAGTCTCAGCCACCTACAGCCCAGCCTAAACCTTCGAAAAGAATTGATGAAAAAGCTGCAAAAAAAATTTTAGAAGAACTTGTTGAACATACTTGTGAGAAAAACTTAAAGGACATTATAGGGAAAGTATATGTTGAAGAGAAAAAGTCTCATATCCAAAATACTGCTAAAAAGCTAAAAGGAGATATAATTACAGAATTAGTCTTTAAAGAAGTTAAAGATGTTGCATTTCAAGTCTATCAAGAAGCCATTGATGGTCCTATGAAAAAATATCTTGAAGGGCTCCTTGGAAAGTATATTGAAGAAGAAATAGATAGGACAGTAAAAGTTGTTATAAAAGAAGAAAAGCAGAATACTAAAATGCAAATGAAAGAAAACTTATCTAATGAGAAAAGACTTAAAAAAGAAAAAGAACTTGCTGAGAAAAAGAAAAAAGATGAAGAAATCGCTGCTGAGAAAAGAAAAAAAGAAGAAGAGGCAGCATTAGAGAAAAAACGTAAAGAGGAAGAAGCAGCATTAGAAAAAAAGCGTAAAGAAGACGAAGCATTAGAAAAAAAGCGCAAAGAAGAAGAGGCAGCCTTAGAGAAAAAACGTAAGGAAGAAGAGGCAGAAATGGAAAGAAAAAGGCGAGAAGAAGAATCAGCATTGAAAAAAAGGAAAAGGGAAGAAGATTTATATAGAAAAAAAATCGAAGAAGAAAATCTTCAAATTGCGAAAATGATTCTTGAATCGTTGCTAAAAGAATTGCATATAGATATTAACTTGCTGATTAAAATTATTTATGACGAAGAAATAGAGAAAAAAAGACTTAAAGAAAGCAAATCGCACAAGCTAAACATGGATCAGATATTTGAGCAAATAGCAAGGGTTATGATTGAAGATGAAATAAATAGGTTAAATCTCAGCCAAATGGCAGAAGAAATAGCTAAAGAAGCAATTGAAGAAAAAAAGCGAAAATCTGAAAATGAAATGGAGAAAAAAATGCTGGCAAATAAAGAGATTTTAATGCAAAATGATAAGATAGCTGAGTCTGTGTACTCAGAAATACTTGATTTGCTTATCTCAAGACAGAAATTCGATAAGATTGCTGAAAAAATGATTGAGAACGTAGAACGCTTTAGAACCACTATGACAATTAATACAAGTATAATAAAGAATGCTACTTTTGATCCTGATGATTATGCAGTAGACGAATTCACTCCAGGGGAGCACTCACCACAACTTTACATTGAAGAAGAAAAAAAAGAAGAGGAAGAAAGCCTCAGCCCAAGAAAGTACGAAGAAATACCTTATGAATTTTCAAATACAGGAGAATTTATAGATTTGAATGATCTAGAATGGGTACCAGTAGCTGTAAAAGAAGAAAATGCAGATGAAGTTTATAATGACTATTACCCATCACTTAACCCTAATATTATAAGAGTATTGCCTTCTGTGGATCAACTGCTTTTGGAGTGCTATAAAGGTATTGATCCTTGCTGGTATTGGGGTGTGAAAAACAATAAAATAGTAGGCTCAGTAGTCTATTCTCTTGATTATTTGTCATCTGACCGAAAATTGACAGTCCATCATTTATCTTCTATCGATTTCGCGCTTTTTGAAAAATTTATTGATGCTGCAACTAATTTCTTGTTTTCTATAGACTCTTGTGAAGAAATAAGAGTAAATTTACTAGTTCCTTTAGGACAAGAACTACCTCAAGCAGTGAAAAAAATTTATACAAATCTGAAATTTAAATGGAAAGCAAATATGGATAGTGGAGTTAAAGGCTGTGACCTTAATGTTATGGGTAAACTTAGAACCAGTCCTGCTGCATCTGAAAAAAGCAACAGTAGGAATAGTGAACTTACTACATTTTCTCTTAAAAGTGCATGTCTTATAGAGCCTTGTGAAAAGCCACTCCCAATAGATACTAAAATTTGCGATGAAATGATTCAGATTGGCAACCGTCAATGCCAAGTAAATTCATTATTAAACTTATTTGGAAAACTTGACAAAAGCGGAATTTTATTAAGTAGTACTACTAATACACGCTTACAAACTGAAATCTCTGATATTCTTGAGATAATCAACAGTACTGATAGTTTTAACTTTCCCAATATCATATCTTTAGTTTCTGAGGACCCAAGCCAAGCTAATGAATTTCTTAAATCGAATTCTCTTACAGATTTCACAACAACCCAGAAATCTTCAATATCTATCTTAGACATATCCTTCAGGTTTATTTCCTGTACTTTTATTACACAATTGATAAAAGCAAATGCCTATAGATTTATTCGTTTTAAATCTCAAGAAATTCTTGTAGGTTCTGAATTCCAAATATACAGTATTCCTACATCTCTGCAACATATTCGAGCTGTTTTTATCAGCTATGATAATTTGAAAGAAGAAATTAATGGAGATATGAGAAGGGACAAAACTGATCTTTTTTATAAAGTTGAAAACGTATTAAAAAGTGTCACATATCAAAGTGGTGAGATGAAAGAATTTACAGTGCCAGCATTCAAAAAGAAGGTTAATTGGATCATACCATGGCTCCAAGGCTATGAAATTCCTCCTCAGCGAGAAGAAAAGACTAGCCAATACGTAAAAAAAGCCTTTGAAAATGTTAAGATTAATATTGAAGCTCCTACACCAGCTGCAGGCATCTTAAACTTAAATCAAAATAAAGGATATGTTTTTGATGGAAATTTTGTGTTTTGCTTGACACATAAAGGATTAGACAGAGTCCTAGATATGCCTTTATTTGTTTGCCTAGTTGAGCCACAAGATTGGATAGTTAGTTAATACCTAAATTATGATTTTAGTTAATCACGTCTAAGCCACTTTTTGAGCTTTTCTACATGTGTTTGAGGGCGCTTAGCTGGAGTGAAGATTTGCTTAGGCATTGCGTTTATTGAAGTATAAAGCTGAGCATGCTTAAAATATAATTCATAGTTTTCCATGAACATTCTGCCTGCTTCTTCATTGAATGCTGATTCTGGAAAAGGCTGGATAAGAAGACATCTGATAACATTGAAAATATTTGATAGTGACCAATTGCTCAAATTCCAGTCTTTTTTTAGAGTATTCACACAGATTTCTCCACCGTTTGAGATATTAGGATGGAATATTTTTGTAAGAAAGTAGCCTTTAGGAGGAGATGTAGGGAAATCACTTGGAAATTCAAGCTTACATTTGAAAATGCCTCCATGATATGGAGTACCTTCAGGGCCTGTTATTTCTACTTGAACGTCTAAAAAGTTTTCCTCATTAATGATTGGCTTTATTCCTTCTAAAGATTCTTGGCTAAGACGATTTATTTGTTTTGTGNTTGGCTTTATTCCTTCTAAAGATTCTTGGCTAAGACGATTTATTTGTTTTGTGAGTAGGTTAAGGACTCTAGGATTTAAATCGATATCCATTGTATCAAATTTATATCTAGATTGTATTTGAATTAATTACACTATTCTCAATTTATAAACCATGGAATATAAACAATTCTGCAGGGCATAAAAAATTTAGTGTGTAAGACCCATAAATATAGTGAATAAACAAATAAAATAATTATTATAAAGTTAAGCCAACTTGTTAATATATTACTCAATGCTATAAAGATAAATGGTAAGTCTTGCCTATGTTATAGCAGCTATAGTGATGCCAATTTCAGCTCTGATATTAGGAATATTGATTTTACCCTTAACTCCTAATTTCTTATTGAAAAGATTTTCAAGGTATTTATGGGATCTAAGCTTATCTATAAACAGATATAGATTCAAGCTCGTTCACTTAATGCTTTTCATATCATTCATCTTGTGCTTCGGTAAAGGTAAAGAATATTATGAGTTGATATATTCTCATGAAATTAATAGTGAAGCAGCACTTGCTTTAGACTTAAAATTGAAGATGAACAGATGTGGTAGAGATTTTTATATAATGGGAAATCTTCTAGCAATGTGGCTATACATTTTCAGAATCATACCATTGATTAGTAACTTAGTAAATTAGATAGTTAACTTTATGCATTTTAAGAATTCCTTAGCTCGTATAAATAAATCCCATATGATAAATACATTTTTTCATTAGCAAAAATTATTATTCCGCTACACAAAATTTATTTTTGAAAACAGGCTGACTTTAATTTAGCTTATTTTATAAATTAAATACAGTTTGCATCATTAGCAGAAAGTTTACTTTGTTTTTTAGTGATATTATCTGCATAATCTCGAGGTAGAAATAAGTAAATATATAAATTTATGATTAAATAGTACCTTTTATTCATCAGTAATAATATTCTAAGATAATTGTCGCAACATATAAGCTATCTAGATATATAATAAAAAATGAGAATTATAGGTCAAAGCATTGAA